>VWYI01020189.1:0-38165 GCA_013399455.1 Anthoscopus minutus | reverse complement strand
AAAAAGCAAAAGCAAAAGCTGCACTACCTACTGCCGCGTCTCTGTGTCCCGCCAGCCACTGGGGGAGTAAGCAGACTGATAGCAAAAAACCAAAACAAAACTTCGCTCTTCAAAGCCAGTCTTGAAGACACAGAACATAATATCCAGCGTAAACAGAGCACACGATTGGGGATACAAGCACTGTAACATCACCCTAGGACATGTATGAAAGCAACATTTTGTTTAAGCAGCCTCAAATCTAAGTTAATTCCTTCTCCAGCTTTTACCCTAACATTATTCTCTTGTCCTAAATTATGTAGCTTTTCCCTAGGTAGTTCCTGTTGCCTTCTGATTTGAAGACAAGACGACCTGGGTCAGAGAACAGCACGGTGGCTCAGCCTCGCCCGGGCCACTCGGTCCATAGACACACTGACACCAATGTGGTGGATGGTCAAAATGGCGTTTATTACTTTACCACGTGGAACTAAATAGTCAGGGGGACTTCGCTATGTCAGAGGGGGATGGTGAGGATCAGGTAGGGTATGGAAAACTACTGGAGTTAGGAGGGGTTGCATACCATGGGAGGTGTTTGCATATCACAGGTGGGGGGGGAAAGGGTCCTACTGCTTTCCGTCACATCCCGAGATCTTCCGCGGCGCCTGTCCCTGTCTACCACAAGCTTTTCCCCAGGTAGTTCCAAAATAACAACACTTCCTAACTGTACCATATGGCTGACGAGGGATAGCCAGCCATAGGTCACTCTCAGAAAAATTCCAGCAAAGGCTTATTCTCTGCAAAGGATCTTTTGAGCACCTTTTACTAACAGTGTTGTTTGCATTAGGCTATGGAGTCACAACCTCAAATAACAGGAAACATTTGCCAGGGAGACAAAGGAAAAAAACAACAGCCTAGTTAAGGCCCAAATCCCTAATATTTTATTCTGGGTTTTGGTTTTGAAACTTCACTCCCTTTATAATTAGCTTTATACACCTAGTAGCCCTACTACTAAGATTTCCTTTCTTTACTTCTGACCATCCAGCTCAGTATTCCCAAATGCACTTATACAGGAAGAGGCAACTATGCAATTACAAATGCATCCTATTGTTGTTCATGTTATTTCATCTTTCACAGATTCCAGTACTCATATAGAAGGTAAATCATCATCTCCCAGGAGTCCATATGCACAGAGCCAAGAAGCTTATTCACTTGAGACCTTGTTTATCTCCTGTTCTGATGATTAACACCGTGAGCAAGGAGGGACTGATGCAATCTGGGTTAAAACCAATACTCATTAAGTCACAGTAATGACCCTCATGCCTTCAACAGAAGCAGACAGATGCTGTGGGTCAGGCTGTTGCTTTTCTCACATCTTTTATTTCAAATGAGATAATATTGTTAAAAAGCACTGTGCTAACAGCCTTACAGATAGAAATCCACCATGTGCATAGACAGGGTAACGCAGGAAAGCGGCAGCATTAATCAAATATCTAGAAAACCTTACCAAGGTGGTCAGAGATTGAGGGGAATTCAGGGTGTTTAGTCTCCTGGAAGCTGAAAAGATGACAGCAGTCTGGAGATGTATGAAAGGAAACTGTGGAAAGGCAAGCAGTAAACAGTTCTCCTTGCTCCCAGAGAACAGGTCAAGAAACAAGTTTAAATTGATTGTACTGAGCAAGACACGGGTTAGACCTTAGGAAACTGTCTCCAGTACGGGTTCACCATGAGAGCAAACAGCCTAGGCTGACTGCAGAACCTCCAGGGTAGAACAAGACATGCAAACATCTGGCAGAACAGGTGTGAGTGTGGCTGGTTCTGCCTCCACACAAGGCAATCCTGCTTGGCCAGCAGAGATGTGATTCAGGCCTTTTTCCAGTGACTCTCAGAAGTCAGCATTATAATCTTTGCATTGCCAGTGTGCTTGTACTCTCAACTGGCAATGCCAACACCAAAGTTGTTGGCAATGCCAACATCAAAGGGCTCTCTGCCTGCCCATGCCATTCAGTGTGTGTTTGTACTGCTCAAAGTGCCAGCAGAAATGCTACGCAGTGCAATTTGCACCTTAGTGTGGCTAGCATCAGTCTATTTGCAAAGGAACTGAGATCAACTTGTGCAGGGTATTTCAAATGATCATTAAAAAAGACTGAAAAAAACCAGAAGCAAAAAAAATCACTTCCAAAAATCTAAATAAACAATATCCACACAACAGTGCTCCATGCCTTTCTGTGTTTTAAAGACCCAGTCCAGACATGTCCATCAAAGAGGCCAAAAACTGGCTCATGGTGTAATAAGGGAGTATTAAAGGACAGCCAGGCTCCAGAGGCATGCACAGCTGAGAAACATACCATGAACTTTCCAAATATGTCTATAGCTTTATCACAATCCTGGCTACTCCAGATAGCACTGAACTGCACTTGGTAGCTATGGACCATAGTCCTTCCCTTTTGATTACAACCCTTGTGCCTAAAATATGAAGTGGACGTACCTACAGGCCAGCAACTTAACTTTATCCTAGTTACTTGGTTGCAAAAACTTGCTGGCCCGTCCTCTCCAGAAGTAGGTGGAGAGATTGGGCAGTGGAAAAACTGGGTACACCTACCCATGCATTGTGGAGTGTGCAATGGAAGAAAATTAATTGCCAAAAAAGCCAATTTGTTAGGGTTCCTATTTGATTCCAGAAAAGCTACACCAGTCTCAACAAAGTAAAAAATGCTTGTTTTCGCCACTGTCACCATAATCTCTGCTGTGATTGCCAGTGGGACTCAATGCTCCTAGAAGCAGAGTGGAATAATCTCTGTGATCTCTAGCCCAAATTCCTCTGGCTCCCAAACACCACATTCTTCTTCCTGAGCACAATGTGTTGGAGGAAGCAGAGGAAAAACTGAAAGATGTTGGTGTCAGTGACATTGGTATCCTTGCTGCAAATGATGAACAATAAAGATGGCATTGACACATCATGATGATGGTGATGATTATATTGCCTGGAGTTAAACAGGTGAGGGAATAAATCAGTCTTCTGTCCCTGACAGGATGACAAAAGGAATTTGTAAAGGATGTAAACAGCGCTCAATTTTCCATTTTGACTATTTCTCCTCTTCCAAGTTCCCCCACCTCTGCAGCTGTGAGTGCAAAGAGAAGTGGTCATCATTCAAGGATATGCTGACCAAGCTAATTTGCTTTACTTGCTCCCAAGTCCCTCATTCATCCACTATATCTTAAAAGGCAGCTACTTAGCCACTGGTCTAAAGAAGACACTGTTATTAAAGTAGGGTCTTTGGCATTGTGGTGCAAATTAGCATAATGCCATCACACCCTGTGGGGGTATTAAAAAAATTGCTTTTATCATTTCAGTTTAGGTCTTCAGAGATTGAAGACTCTGATTGTGAAATTGCTCTCGAAAGTCTCATTGAAGTCATCTTGCTGTATCTTAGTAGGATGAACCAAACTCCAAAGACCACATCTGTGATTTTCTTTAGATAATACTGAAAAGATCCAGCATGTCTTAGCTCTCATAAAACATTGCCATACTTACACCTACCTTAGTTTTCCAGTTGTGTAAACACATTTTATCACAAAATAATAATCTGGTTACTTATGGTGACTTGCTCAGGGAAAAGAATAGTATGCAAGTGGTCAGTCCTGCTTTGCAAACTGCCTAAAATGCAAACTTAAATTCTTCTTCAACACAACTGCATGAGTGAGTTATAAATCAGCATTTTTTCAGTTGCTGAATAGCCATATATTATGCCCACACAGGCTGTCACTCATTTTTTGCAAAGAATAGGAATTTCCTCACCTTCATGCATGAATGTCAGGATCCCTGGTACCCAGTGTTCCCAGCTTACAGAAGGAGCCAACACCATGGAAATGCCCTAACCACAACATACAACTGGGGCAGGAGTTCCAGCCCCTTCTCTATCTGGACCCCTTGAATTACCTACAAGTAAATTATGTGCTTTGTGAATAAACCAGACAACAGCACAGAGATGTGAGTTAGCTCTGTCTAGCTCTATATAGATCCAGGCAGGAGGGGTAACCATGACTCAAACACACAGTCCTGCTTCCAGACTAAGAACCTGTATGTGTGCTCAACGTCCATTTGTACATGCACGGCTCAAAACAAGGTTTCCACTGCCCTGGCATCTGTGGAGAGGATCCTCCTTTTCCATGCAGAACATGTGTCTGCTGGTGAAGCAGCCAAGAAATGTTTAAGCACAGAAGTTCATCCTGCTTGATAAGTCTTAACTGTCTTCCCAAGACTCACTGTGACCTTTCTAGGCCACTCTTCCAGCCCAGCTGTTCCAGGAAGTCCTGCCCAGGGGTGGGATATCCACCAAGCACCTTTCTGTTTTGTTGGGTCTGTGCAGCTCCAAGTACTAGCTCATCCTTGAGCTACAGGACAGACCAATAAGCTTGCTCAAAGCACTCAATCTAGTTCTGTAGCAGGTTTGTTTTTGAGAGTGGAAAGTAATATGGTCTGTGGTTTTCCACACCTTGGAATTATGTTAAATGAAGTATCAAGCGAGTTTTCAGTATACAGTCAGCATTGATACAATTAGAACAGCAAGGTTTCAGTACTCTTCTCAGGAGTATTTTAGCTGCATCCACCTCAAAACAGCTGATTCTTTTTCAGGCCAGACCAATAAAAAAAGAATCAGATCCTTCAGTGCAGGGATTTCTCTTGAAACCTGGTCCTTGGATCTTGCTGAGTTTAAGTGGCTAAAAATAGCAGTCATTGCATTTCTTACTCTGGCCTGGGGACTCCCTTTGCACTGCAGTGCTCCACTTCTCAGTGCTGGAGTGAATATTGCTTCTGTTTTTGGCTTTTCAGCGAGTCTTCCAAAACCACTGAATTCCAGCTGTGACATCACTGTACAGGGTGGCAAACTCCAGCACATAGGTTGTCCAGAGACATACCACAAACCATGAGTGTCATGCTGAGCATCAGCTGTTTGTTTGCAGAGCTGCCTGATCATAGTTCCCCACTTAAAAATAAATTACATGCCCTCTTAAAATTACTTTTTTCCTCAGTAGGCAGTTTCCAAGTCACAGGGAAATAATGTGTTTTTCAACATCTGGGGGTGTTTGTGCAAGACAGAAAATTGGAAGTAAAAGTGCACTAGCAACTCTTTTTATATTAAAACATGGTTTTCAGTTGTGAATGAGTGCAGTGTAGCGCAGCAGCTGAGAAAGGGCTGATCTTATGAATTACACCTTGTCCAAAGCAAATAACAAGTCCTATGGTAGTCCAGGAGAAGTGGGCCAAAACAGGATGTGTATTACAAGAGGCTGAATGCCATTTCCACTCTAATTTGAGTGTCTGGATGAGAATGTAACACTGGGTGCTTTCTATGGTGGTAGATAGGTGATACAAAGTCACTTTCATGCTGCTTTCTATGCTCTTCTCTTGCCTTATATTTATATAACTGAAATAAAATGTTTTCCTGTTTTGACTGTGCCAAAGAAGCCCTGAGGCTCCACTTCACATGCTCATCTTGCAACCCTAAGAGTCAGCCCCTAAAAGAGCCAAGGCAGAGAGGCAGTATGTCCTGACACTTTCTTCTGCCATCCTGAGGACACCCTGATCCCACCTGAGAAGCTCCCTTAAGGTTCTACACCTCAGAAAGCAGCAGACCTACTATCCAATGCTGTTAACATACCTCTGTGACCTAAAATCCACAATCAAAACAGCAAATACTGGCCTGTGGTGTCAGCTCTCCAGTTAGTGTGATGACAGCTCAGAATGAGCCGACACCACCCACAGCCTTGATATGAAGGTAGAATAAAATATGAGGCAGGAAGTGAGAATATCAAAAGGAAACATGAGAGGATGCTATGCAAGGCAAGATTCTTTGAAAATATGCTGAAAGACTGAGGGTGAAATAAGAAAAGTTTTCAGCTTCCCACTGTGAGATTTCTCTGTTCTGCCCTGTTCTGGGGGACTGTAGCGACTGTAGTAGGGACTGACCCAAGTGTCCCAAGCTGGGTAATTTCCATCCTATCACCTTCACAGCTCTCTCCTAGAGCCTGAAAAATTATCTTTATGATAGTCTTGCAAAAATAATGACAAACAACTGCAACTCAGATGAAGCAGTGAAATGCTGAATTCCTGCAAAGGGTGGTGGGCAGCACAAACAGGGAAAAGGGATTTGCAAAAAGAAGGCAAACAGGGAAGACCACAGGTAGAGAGAGCTGAATGTGGCAGGTGACTCAGGTAGAAGGAGTGAAGGAAGGCATATGGCATCTAAAAATGAAGAAAAAAGAGCTGGGTAGGAGGCAGGAGGAAAAGGGCAAGGCTGATGCAGCCACACAGACTGATTCATTCCAGTGGCAGCTACAGTGGCACAAACCTGAGCCATAATGGAGCACTGAGTCAGCCCCTTATAATTAGCCCTAATTTGCAACCTAGTGAAAGAAGGAGGGTGGGAGAAATATCAGAGCAAATTCTGTCCTATATGCACTGATGCAAATCCATAATGTGTAGTTTCAAAATTATCTTATCAGTATTTTGTTCAGAAAGACTAAATAAACCCGATACTGTATAGGCAAAGGGCTTTTTGAACCACATGGGGAATCTTAAAAGTTTACCATTTTCCTTTTGCAGCATAGCCATTTTCAGATCTCCAGGATTAATATCATGGGAGTTTCCATATTTCAAATAGTTTTTCAGGAGACATCACAAGCAAAAAGGAAGTTATTTCTCATGGCACAACATAGCCACTAAAAAACAGCCACTAACTATTTTTCATTCAATACAACCTATTTACTTGACAAGTTAAATGTATCAATACAAGTTGAGAACTATATTTCTTTGAAGATAGACTTTAGCGTGGCATTTTCATCAACAGCCATTTACAGAAAAGAGATGACCCTGTGTGTCAGGACACTGGGAACCTGAATTCACACTTTAACTGAACACAGCGACTTTGATAATTTAATTATCAGCCAAAAAAACTCACCAATACATTTCACAATATCCAATGTGAACGGCAATTTCTCCTCAATATCTAGGAGTAGAGCACAGAATCAGTTACTACAAGTAAAATTGCTTGGGAGATCGAATGTATTTGCAATAGGGCCTTTCTATCATTTTGCCTACCACGTGGTAGTACATCAGTGGTATCTCTTCTGTTCCTGTGATAATTGAATGAGGGCTAAATACAGTTGTGATGTACTTGCCACAGATAAAAGCCTTTCATCCCCAACTGGTGACGAGGACACTCGACGTCTTTGAACTCTCATGGAAATTTACTACTGTCCATGTTCTACTGTTAGAAGTAATGTTCTACTATTATATGAACAGGTTGGGTTATGCCAGACAGAGATTCTTCATGCCTCCAAGTGTTGGCTGCGTGTGAAGCCCCAGTGGGTCTGAAGCTTCTAAAACCAGCTGGATCCACAACTTTTCCATGTAGAATAACTCTTCTAATACTGCTCTCTTCCACACCACCCCCAAGCACACGAATGCCCCAGAGACCCAAGTAGCTGCACTCCTGGTGGAGGTGATGTGGCCCACACACACAGCATTGTGCCTCACTTAATAGCCCTTCTGGGTTCAGGCTGCCCCTACATCCAAACCATGCATAGCCAGCAAGCCAAGAAACACCTTCCTACATGTTTGCTCTGCATCATGTGGCAACAGAGCCAAGGCAAGGCTCTCTCAGCCACTGAGCTCACAAGGTAAAATGGGAGCCTTCCCAAACTGCTCCATCCATGCTGACAGACCCCAAACTACACCCACCAACCACAAAGCTAAGTCCAAACTTCTCTTAAAAGTGGAAGGCCAGAGTAAACGTGACACTGAAGTAAAGGAGGAATTTATCTTGTGGAAAGGGGAAAAAGTGCACACAGAGCAACACGTTTCTTGCTGTCAAGCTCATCAGCACCAGAAAGGTAACTGTTCCATAGCTGCTACCCAAGGCATTTATCTCATTTTAGTGAAAGGAAATGAACAAGAGAAACAGCAAAAAAGGCAAGTGATGGTGCAGGGATATAGTAGGGACTCATTTTTTCACTGCCACGCTTCCCATTTAGAAGGACAAAAAAGTGGAAAGAAACTTTTTTCTTAAGTCTTCTATCAATTATCTTTTCTGACTTAGAGCCTTCAAAAATCAAACAGGCTCAGTGGTGCAGAACACCTGCTGAGCCAGAGACCATCATGCCAAACTGACCTCCAAATGTACAGGTTATTTACAAACTAATGGAGGCAGCAAGCAATTCCAATGCTGCAAGAGCTCTTTCTAGCAAGGGGCAGATCAGGAGACATCACAGGCTGATTTAATAAATCATCGAAGGCCAGTGATTGAATTTTCTCTCAAGAGACATCAATCTCTCTCCTTGGTCAGCCTTTATTACATAGAAACAGTTATAGAAGGACCTCTGTGAAGAAGCCAGAGAAAGACCTGCATTTCAAAGAAGTGAGTGAGTCAAGCTGGAAAAATTATGTCTGTGATTCACCAAAGAAAACTGTTCATTTCAGTCAGGAGGAATTACTGACTAACCTAGGCATCAGGAGAGGCATGAGATTGGGGTGGCAAGGGGACTAGTGTTTAACTACTCTTTAGATTTTTATTGATGTATCTGTAATTTCCTTTTACTTTACTAAAGGCTCATCGGTGTCTTTGGAAGGACTTGTAATGGGACCTCCTGCTGAAGAAAAGGTTAGCCTAATTCCATCTCAAACCAGTCTTCTTTATTTCTAATTCTCCTCATTAAAACAAGAACAGATGTCAACAACAAATTCATGTCTGTCTCTTAAAAATCACTTATTTCCTGCTTCGGTCCCAAGCCTGGGAGATAACAAATGTTCTCCAGTGCTACCGGACAGTGAAGCTCAGAGGAAGGCCTTGAGGAGGATTAGACACCAAATGTCACTAGTACTGATTATCTCTCCACCACCAACTGTCACAGAGAGCTTCTGAGAGAAGATTGGGACTGGGATTCCCGGGGATGGGTAGGAAAAGGCAGAATGGGAATGCAAAAAGGAAGATCCCAAAACCGATCAGGGTAATCTTTCCTTAATCCAAGTTTTGTTAGGGCTAGAGCTAACATTCCATCAAAACTGGTGAAAGAGGAAAATTAGAGTCACTTGAGGGAATGGTAAAAAGAGCAAAACTTTTGACCTTCTATATTTCAAACTTTTGACCTTCTATATTTCACCTTCTTGTACTGCAATTTTTGCCTCTCCTAGCCCTTTTACAGCTAGGGCCTATAGAATGATTTAAACAATGTGTATTGATGCAACATTCACACTGTGTGCTACCATCTCTCACAGATGTGCAACTGTGGAGAGCAAAACAGGAAAAGCAGGTTTGAAAGAAGCATTTAGCTGAAGCCTAGGCCTGGCTGTCAGCAAAGTGCAGCTTAAGGAGGGCTGAAGGCTGAGACTAGAAATCCTTTTTTATGGGATGCTGCATGCTGAAGAAATGATGGCAGAGTGTGATATTTGGAGAGATCCTGGTTACTGGGTCTCTACACCCATCCGTGGCACTCAAGCACCAAGAGCAAACCTGGAGTATTCTGTGGCAAAAGAGTAAACATAGAAAGGACTAACAGTAGAGAAGTCTAAATGAAAAAATAAATTTTAAAACCTTTTTACAGAACACTGAAAAGTCACTTTTCCCTTTTTTATGTTGTTTTCGCAAATCCTAGTACCTCCTAACCCTGACAGCACCAAATAGAAGTATACATGAAAAATATATGTGGTTAAAAAAAAGCAAACCAAACTGAAAAGAAACTGAACACTTCTAGAAACTTTCTAGTTGGAAATCTAAAGAAAAGGATGAACCTGTTCTGCCTCTCTCCCTCCCTCCTCTTTCCCCAAACATATCCGACAAGAACACACAGGTAACAGACATTGTCAGCTCCTGATCCATACGCTTATTTTTGATGGAGAGAAATTAGAAATTCAGTTCTCACCCACCTCCACCCACCCACCCACTGGAGCTGAAAATGATAGTTCAAATTAAAATTGTGATATTTCCCTTTTAGTCTGCAGGGGAGTGGAGCGTTTTGGGAGTGGAAAGAGCAATTTTACATAGCCTTTGCATTATTTTTAATTTTTTTCCTTTTCTTTGTTTTGTTGGGGTTTTTTTTGACCAAGTGTGATTAAAAAAAAAAGCGCTGTATTTGTTTTGTTGAATTGTGAAAGGTGTGAAAATAATCATTCTGAGAGATAAGTAAAGAGCTGCTTCCCCCCTTCCATCAAAGCTACTATACCCACAGCCCATGAAGAGCAAAAACCACCAGGAATTGGGATATGGGAGCATGAAGAGCAGGAACACCCTGTTTTTAATTCAGAAGTCATCTCTGGCAGTCTTTTGTCTCCCTTGTCTCTGCTGGTCTCCATGGCAACTGCAGCCCAGCAGAAGCATCCTTCTCCTGCCGGCTCCAACACAGATGAATTCAACCAGGGGTCAAAAGGAGCCCAGATTTCAGGGAAGCAAGAAAATCGGCCGTCTTCCTTCCTTTGCACTGTCAGCCACATTTGAAATTGGTTTTTTCTCTTTTGTGCACTGAGGTGGAGCCTAACCTATCACACTTGCCTTTCTTCAGAAAACAACAGAAAGAAATGTGCTTTCCTTTCAGTCGTCTCTCCAGACAGCCTGATGGGCCACATTTCATGTGGGTTAGGATGCTCGGGAAACAGACATGCCAACAGGATGGCAGGCTGGGATAGAGGCCTGCAGCCCAGATGGCTGGACACACATGTCATGAGACATGCTGCAGGAGCAGCCCCCACGCTGGATTGATGAATAAAAGAAGGGGCTGCACCACTGAGCCATTAATAATTGCTACATTGTTGGTTTTTGCCTTGTCCTTAAATATCTTATTTGAAAACACTGGAAGCTCAACTGACATCATCCAAATTGACAAGAGAAATTTGTTATTCTCTATTCTCCCTCTGCATGTCTTCTACTTAAGATGTTTCAGATACCTGGTTAAAGAGCAAAAGCACTGCTGGAAAACCTACTCCACAGATGAGCCAGTAGTGCAGCAGAGAACAGAGACCTTCACTGAACAAAAAGTCCCACACTACTTGGACAATAATCACAAAGAAAGCCAAAATCAGAATCTGTTTGCAGATAGAAAGGAACCATTTTCACTGAATATTTTATCTGGAGCTGAAAATTCTCCCAATTATTTTTTTAATTTCTTTTGGTTTTACAATAAGTTTTTTTGTAAGGCTACAGAGACAAAGATAAATTGTTAAATGGCTCAGTGTTTTCTGAACACATCTGTTACCACAGGGCACTCATGAATATAAATACAAGGGAACAAAATTAGTCCTACATGGAAAACATATCACCCTGTGCTGAGTAGTGTTCAACATCTTGCTTTATCTGAAAGATGAGAAGAGAGGAGGGTGGCTAAACTGTGCCCTTTTTTCTCTACCCCTTCCTTCTCACTTTGTCTTTTATAAACTCACCAGCCCTCTCAATACTTACCACAGCCCCTTGCAAATCTTAGGCGAGGATCTTAGCAAATCTTAGCATCAGGAGATATGTCTAGGTCCTCCTTGGCTCCAAAGCCAAGCTGTTTGCTGTCCCACCCTCAATCCTTGCTCCCGTTGCAGGAGGGGGCAGGAGGAGCTGGTGCTGCTGCTGGGAGTCAGGAGCACCTCAGGCCAAAGTGTCACCCACCTGCTTGATGGGAAACCACCCCTTGGCAGCAGGAGACTAAAAACTGAGACAAACATTTTTAACACTGCCACATGATGGTGTATGAGGCTCTGCTGCCAAGAAATATGGTATCTGATGGTATCCTGCAGTCTGGTTCCTTGCTGGACAGCAAAGCATTTAAATGCTTCTGAAATGTCTTCTGTCCTCTCTCCAGGCTAGGAGGTGCCACCAGCTGCCTCTGTCCATTCTCTCATTACCTTCAGATGTGGCTCAGAAAGGACACTGCTCTCCAACACCAGAAAGAGAAGAAAACTGTCAGAAGTGCAAATGTGGTAGCTGTGGGCCCTTCCCACTCATTCCAGCCGCTCCCAAACTTGTTTTCGCATGTCACAACCACTCCTACTCTACTTCCGCAGGTCCCATGTAGTCTTCCTCAGTTTCCACCTGCCTCCCCCTTGCTTCCTTTCCATCTCCACTCACTCGACCCACTCCTGTTCCACTTCCATGTGTCATTCCACTTCTGGCATGGGGAAGGGTTGACAGCCTTAATGCTGAGCTATTACAGACTCCCCCCACTCCCTTCTCTTCTCTCTTCCCAAACTTGCACCTATCTATATTGATGATAAACTTCCATCTCCCCTGCAGTACTCCCCTGATGGCCTAAAAAGCATAACTACTAATTTTGATTGCCCATCTGGTCTCTGTTTCACATGCAACCCTCATGGCAGAGACTGCGAGAATATTTTGGAAAAGCTTTATAAACCCCAATATTTCCTTGGCCCAGAGATCACCACTGCATGAAGCTCTAGGGTTACCTTTACAGCATTAAAGACATACAACCCCAGAGCTAGCATGGGTTTTCAGGTTTGGGGAAGCACTGTGGTGCTGCAGACAAAGTAAAACATAGCTTTGTTTCCTCAAGATAACCAATATCAAACAAAACCAAGGTGAAATGAAAGGGAACACAAAGAATAAGGAAGATTGTGATGAGCTGACAGGACCTTATTCCTACCCTATACAGCTACACTGAGGTACACCTATTCACATCTGTGGATTTTGACTGACATCCAGTACACCAGTTAATAACCTCCAGAACAGCAAAGCCTTGTGTGTTTGGTCAGTAAAGCTTTCACTCATAGGCATCCTGAAGCTATAATGGAAATAGATGTCAATTTACCTTGGGAAGTTTTATTGTAAGAGACACTTGAGATGTCTTGAGAGGGTGCACTGAAAGACAGGAATGCACACAAACATACACACCATCACCTTTTACTTTTAAATAATCACAGTGGTATGGTGGAGGTTTTAAATCATCCTGCTGCTGAAGGGAGAGGTGCACTGACTAGAATGAGGTTGACCCAGGAGACGAATTTAGAATTAGAAGCCAAGAATAATATGTCTGTTCTTCTGATTTTCAAAGTAGAAAACAAGGTGGAGAGTGAATAAAGAGAGAGACTGGAAGAGAAGTGGAGTACATAATTGCCTAATTAACAGGATTTTCTCCACTGATTATAATCACTTTCAAGTTAAAGAGGGTTCAACTGCATCATAACCAAAATTTTTCTTATTTTTTTTGCATTAGAAAAGTGCCAGCAGTGTCCAGAAGATCAGTGCAAGGTTGGAGCTCCAGAGATAGAGCTCTCATTAGTGACCTGGGGCCAGATTTTTGCAGCTGGCCTAACCTGGCATGACTCCAGTGAAGTCAGCAGATTAAATACAACCTCAAGACTCATTCGCCTACTGTGCTGTGGAAGAGAGGAAATGCAAATATTATCTGGATTTTTTGGCAGCATCCAAGAATGTTCAGTCAAACCCCAGAAAGGATTTCAGCAATTATTTTGGAAAAAGATGCTCGGTAAGCCATACGCTACTATGCGGTGAGATGAGAGAACAGGACATGCTCTGCAAGGCAACAGCTCAAACTTCATGAGATGAAAATTTCATGCTATGCTCCAAACTGCAGAATTTTCATGCATGTTTCTTTACTGCTGCAAACTGATATTTAGGCATCCAGACTTTGGACTGATTGCATATTCAGCCATCATTTATTTTTGTAAGTGAAACATGCTACAAATTTGCATTAATTACCTTTCAAGCTTAGTTTGCTATTGTTTTTTTTTCTTTTCAACCACAAGTAGGCAATACTAACAAACACTTCAAAAGCATTGTCTTTGTGAAATGTCTCCTTAGTTGTGGCAAAATTAAAAATATTGCAAAAAACGGCAGGATGTTGCACCAAATCTCTGAATATTTCAAATGAAGAGCACTCTTGGAGACACATGATAACTACAAAAGGGGCAATATATAAAACACTTTGCTTGCCCTGGTTAATTTTTTCCTTATGACAGCTGCAGAAAGATCCAGTGATATCTCTTTTCCAGCTGAGGAGGGGCATTGGGCACTTTAAATTCAAATTTTTATGAGTGAAAAGGACTTTTATCATTATATTGCCAAATGAAGAGCCATCTTTAACAAATGAACTGATGGCTCGCTGCGAATAACATAATGCCATACCCTGCACTACACCAGATCTTTCTCTTCCTTTGAGGAACTATCACAAACTTTACCAGCTTTCCAGCAGAAAAGAAAATTACCTTAGGAAACTACACTTATATTTCTCTATATTTTACAATAAAATACACCTGTATGCATAATTTCTCCAATAAATCCACAATATTCTTAGATTTGAAAAACAAGAATATGCAAATACACAAAGCATAGTGTGTATACACATATTTTACACACAATTTTTTACCCATAACTCAGGCATTTACAAGCACAGACTTGGGCATATCTGACATGCATTCCCACTTCTAAAACATACACCTGACTTTAACAAGTAGTAAATAATGACAGTAAATGTTCACCGTGCTTATTCAGTAACATATTTTCATTCCTGCCTATTCCTCCATGCACACACCTGTAGTATATTGCTGTGATCCCATAGCTGTGAGTTAGCATCATGCTGTGTGAGCCACAACCACGTGCAGATGGAACATTACATTCCTATAACGCCATGCAAGGGTCCTGCACCCTTTGCTAAAACATGCACGTGCAAATAATCTCCAGGGAATCAAAGAAGGACATTAAAAATAAGAAATCTCTTCAGGTTACCTAACCTATTCTTTGCTACTATAGCATTACTCCCTTGAGATCACTTTGTATTTATATGGTAGATGACAAAGGCACATCTGACTGTCCACAGAGATGCAAAGCATTTCTGAAGAGCAGTGAGGGTCCAAACAGTCAAAAATCCAAGTGCACATATCAGCCTTCACAGAAGGCAACATACAGATGTGTAGCATGTGTTGTCTCACACAAAGCATTTCTCCCCAGAATAAAGAGATATGATGAATGTCTGACCCTGGTCTCCCTGGGGAGCTGAAATGACATCTCTAGCTGCCTGTTTATCACCTTCGGTCCTTGACAGTACTGGCAAGGCCATCCATATTGCTGACACTTTCCTCCGCCCTCACCTCACTGCAACCCTTGCTTGCTACGGCTGGGTAGTCCTGCTAAGGTTGCCATTTACAAGAACAGCTGAGACAGTAGTGCTGATAAAGCATTCCTAAATTGCCATTATAGATTCAACAGGCATACAGAAAGCCAGGGGGTGCTCACAATTTGTCTGTGCACTTGAAAGAAGGAGGGAGATTTGCAGAGCGCAGAGCCACCTCCCTCTGTGCCAATATGACCAGCTCCCTGCACCTCCCAAGCACACACCATCTCCAGGCTGGCCCTGGATGCTGAACACGTCTGCCAAACCCATCAGCAACTTGGCCCTTTGCCATAAATCAATAAGTTCCCTTCAGAATTCCACCTTCCAAAAATATTTACTGTACATAATTTAATATAATACCCTCCTGGATAAAGAGCTGGCATATTTAATTACTCGCTCAAGTGTTTTTCTTCTAGAAAATACTCTACACTCAGCCAGGAACATGGACAAACACAGAAAATTTTTTATCTGTTATGAGCTTGGGGAGGGAGAAATTTCAGCCTAGAAACTCCTCTGACAGTGTCCATCCCCCCCTAGCGTGGGTTTGGCCTGAGGAGGGAGCAGCATCCTGCCCACACAGTTGGAACAGACTCAGCCTTTACAACACCTGAAAGATTTTCAGGAAGGGAAGAGGTGCTGAAAAGAAAGCTCATATCTTAATCGGCTCAGCAGAGCACTGTTGCCATTGATTTGATGGTATGACCACTTATCCTGGAGGGAGTTCTTCCCCAAAAAGCACTGGCAGAGTTGTACATGGCCCACTACTGCTTTGTTGTTTCAAATATCCAGGACCTCTGTTGATGCGCCACCCTAATCACAGAGAAGAAATCCACCATTTTTTCCTCACAAATTTTAGACTGTAGTTCTGCTTGAAAACAACTTTTTTATATTTAAAACCTCATTTTCTCTTTGTTTTTATCTTCCATCTCAGCATGTACATACTGCCATTTGTCAAAAGTGGCATCTTAGTCAAATGCAATGCCTCCCCTCTCACACTCAAGATGCAAACCTGGAGACCACTACCAGCAACCATGACTTGGGTTCAGCCCTTCTGCAGTCTCCTTATGAACAGGCTACCCAGCTGGGAAATTTTAATTTCAAGATCAGGTTCTTTGATCACTTATTCTATGCTGCCTGCTTTAAATTGCATAATCTCAGTGCATCACACTCTGAAGGTAGGAGCCAGGTGTGGACTGCTGAATGCAGGTGCAGGAAGAGAAAGTTGCATGTGAGAACATTTGAAGGAGCTTCAACAAATACACTTCACACATACTTTTGCAGACTTTAACTTCTGAATATCCAAAAGCTCCAAAACTAAAGAAACCTCAGAAGTGCACACAGATATAAATTATCTCGCATTCACTTTTTGGGAATGAAAATATCCCATTTTGCTTATGCTGCTGAGAAATTCCTAGTGATCTCTGCCAACTGCTTCCCTTTGATGATCAGATGAAACCGCAGCTCCGTGTCAAAAGCCAGAAGCAAAGTCAACATTGCCTTAGTATGTCAAGAGAACATGTCCGTCCTTTCCTGCATGATACATGTCAGCAAAGTTTTCTTGGGAAATATGCATATCCCATTTCTCTCACATTTTCATGAGGAGGTCCAAGTGATCAAGGTGTGGGTGAAGCAGCTTCACTTTATGTATACTTTTGATATTAATATTAATATTGCTACTGTGAGTTTCTCATTCCATTGCTGCTGTCTTTCAGTAAATTGTTATCTCAACCCCAGTAGCAACTGGGTATGAGATAACATACCACAGTATGAGTTATCTCAACTCATAGTCTGTGCCTTTGTCCCTCTCTTGCCAAAGGAGGTGGGGGAAGGAGGAGTGGCTCATTTGGAGTTTAATTTCTGGCTGGTGTTAATCCACGACAATCCCTTATTCAAAATAGAACCAAAATTTCATCTTGTTCTCAGAGGAATCCTTTGAACTAACCCTCAGTGACTTCTGATCTCAGTTAAAGCTGGGAATCACTTCCAAATGAAAATCAAAATGTACTTCTAAAGTAGCAGACATGTACTTTGAGCAGAAAGGTATACATTTAGACCCCAAAGGTCTTCACAGTAGGAATTTTATCAGATTTGCTGACAAATTTGCTCCCTCTCTCAAGAACACAGGTATATTCTAAACAAAGTTTGATTTTTCTTTTTTATTTATTTATTTTTATTATTTTATTTTTGGGTTGATTAAGGGGTTTTGGCACCAAGGCTGGTCTTGGTTGGTCAGATTGGTCATTAGCTTGAACCTGGCTTAAACTAAATTGGAAGTATAAGTGTCCCTGCCTGCCTTATCTCTGAGGAAAGCGGAGTGATCTGGCACAGTGCTGTGGTGGATCTGACACCTCGTGTGCAGAGCTGATGTGATGTTGCATTGGGTGTAACGCTGTCACGCGTCACATCCGGTGGTGACAACAACATGCATGCCCACAGCTCACAAAGCTGTGAACAGGAGTCACTACATAGCGCTCAAAATGCAAGGATTAGGAAAGAATTTGGAAACTCTTCTGCTAAAACAGTCTGAAACCTTCAGAGCAGCATATCTGTGGAATGGCCAGAGAAGCTTATGTTGCATGCTCTATACAGTCATGCACCATGCAATTTCTCTATGCGCAATAACAGATCACTCTTGACAATACACCTCAGTCTTCATCTGCTGCACTTTCTGCTATTCTTGTCCCCAGACAGCCTTACACAGAGGCTGCCTATCATGCCAAATTTGCTGCTAGTGACAAACATCTCACGTGTAAAAATAACCCTGAACCAAATATATTTTTTCTGGCCAACTCCACAGGACTGAGAGAATACAAATTAAGAACAAACATTTGGATTTCGCAACTGAGGTTAAAAATCCTCCTAATCTGTGCACTGTATAAATCTGATGCTCTTATAAGCTACATTCAGACCTGTAGTCTCCAGGTCACCTCTAATGACCAGTTCTAGACAGAAACCAGAGATTTGTTTTGTTTGTGACCTAACAACAGTCACTGAAAGCAGAGTGGGAGTTCTGCTGTATTAAGAGGTCTGAATCAGGCACTACATCAGCCTATGAAACAGATTTAAGATACAGCCAGTGTGTTTACCACTCTGTATTCACGTATCCTTGTCTCTGGCCCCACTAGAAGAGAAGAGGACTTTGCTCTTCTGTAACATGCTGCATACCAGCTCCCTGCTTTTCACACAGGCTAACTCCTACTCTCCCCAGAAATAGCTTATCAGAGGCTCCGGCATTGTTTAGCTGGCTATAAACCAGCAAGTAAGTTCTGTCTCCATGGTGAGTGATTCTTTGCCATCTTTTCCTCAAAGCTTTCTAATTAGACATCCTGCAATTTGAAGCTTTTCTATAACATATTTGCAGTGGGGTGGGTGGCTTTGTGTGTAGAGGATAAAAATGAAAATATGGCAGCAAATTGGCAGTCTGTAAATAATTGCAATAAATAAACAAATTTTTAATTTTTTTTTGTTAATGAGAGAGGGACTGCATCTTCCTTTCAGGCAAGCAGCTGGTCATTTTATTCCTTCATCCTTAAATCCCCAAACCAATCTGCCATAACAAAGAACAACAGTTTCCACCTATTCTCAACATTATAGGGTGACATAACCCATTTTGGAGGTCCATCCCGCAGTCTGGGAGTGAAGCAAAGAATGGACACAAAGAAAGTGAGACCACAATAAAATAATGTACCATTTAAGAAAATATTCACCTCCAATTTGGAGTTTCTTCTCTAGTCAAGAGCTGATCAAAATTTGTTAGCATTCACCCATCATCTAGATGGCTTTTCCTTTGTGAAATGTGCTGCTGATTTCATCTGGTTCCCTTTGGACAGGCATTTACCTCACAAAAGCAATCTTTACAGTAGATACTACTTATCAAGCCATAGAGACATGCCAAAATAAAAAAAGGAGCTATAAAAAATCCTCACAGTGAAAAGGGTGGGGCAGGGGTAGTGGGACAGAGGAGAAAAGGGAAAAAACAGATCTAGTGATTTAAGTGACTGCTTTTCCCACCAAAGATCCACATAGCTTAAATTCTTACAACCTGTGTCCCTGCCCTTCTCATGACCACTTGGCCACCCAGAACATGGAGTCCTGGACACTAGTGCAGTCTCCTCTGAGAAGGCTTCCAAGGGAGTGAAGACTGCACTGTCTGGCAGATCTCCCTAGGAATCTCCATGCATGGAGATTTCAAAACCTAGGCCTTCCCCTTAGCACATACTCAGTCCTGACAGAAGAATACCTTCTACTGTCAATACTTTCTGTTGGAGAATTCACCCCTTATTCAAACGAGTAAGCTCTCTACTACTGCCTTCTCACCTTCGAAATAAAATATTCATATAAAAATAATGTGTTTGTACACAATACATAGGCTTGCATGTACATCATACATGCTCTCTCAAGCTTTTTTGATATTGTTAGGCATAGTGCAAGGAAAAACTGAAATTTCATCTGTGTCTCACTCATTCCCTGGCTGAAGTTGTAAACCATTGCTTCTAATAATGCAATCAACTCCACAGAAATATACTGCATTGTCACAAAGACAGGCTTACGATTTCAATTTAGGAATAATTAGATGGAACAGATGTGAATGTCAAGACTATCTATGTCTGCAAATTTTTCCAATAATGCATCTGATGACCACAAAATGTTTTATGAGATTCAAGCCTCATCCACAGCTAATGGCTCCTAGTTAATAGAAGCAGTCAAAGGGCAAAGAAAGGAAAGGGGGTGTTCATGAATATTTATGAAGCAAAATAAGCAGCCAAGATATTCCCTTTTAACAGGCTTCATTACTTCTTTCACTCTCCTGATGAAGTAACAGTATTAAAATCCAGGCATTTGAGTGTTTCTCATCTGCCACTCACAATCAAACTCATAAAAACATTTGAACAAACATATATTTATATCTACAAATGGAAACAAGAAAAATCAGACACAGTCTATTGTTTTTAAACTATTTTGTTGCTTGAGGACAGGACCAGATTGACAGACAGCCTTCTTCTGCGCCTCATTCTACAAGCTGCTGAGTGTCTCCTGAAAACACTTGAGCCCTCCCAGAGCCACAAAGAGAGGATGAGAGCCAAGCTTTCCTGAAAGATGTTCAGCAGTTGGCAGGATTGCTTTCTTCATCCTCAAACCAGACGCAGTCTGGGAAAGCTTCACTAACATGGCTTGTGTCTATGCCCTTGGGAAGCATGGCTAACTTTTAACAGAATGCTAATTCTTTGTCAGCCTTGGTTACTCCTTAACAGTTCTGCTGAGAAAACTGATAGGAATGGGTCGGGGTGCCTATAGGCATGTAAAAACTTTGGGGGATCAAGGCCTACCAACCTTTATTACATATGCCTACCTTTATCAATGCTTTACACTCCAAGAAGGTTGGAGTTGCCTGGAACCATACCTGCCTGCCTGCTTGTCTGAAGCAGTAGGCTAACACCAGCAAGTAGTTCTACAGCTGGGCTTACTTAATCTGGTACAGTCCCTGAATGTGACAGGTTACAGTAGGACTCCCTTCACCTAGGTATGATGCCAGGCAGCCATCAGTATAATAGAAGGCAACAAATGATGGATACAGGAGTGGACAGGCCCTCTGTGTGCTGGGTTTATTCACAGCACTGTCATAGTCTACCACAGACTGTTGGCAGAAACTGCAAACACATCAAACCAGGCATGAAGCTCTGAGTTCCTGCCCAGGTCTGCAGAACCCACATTGTCAGAGAAGTGTGCATGCAGAAAACACTCCATGTACTACCACAAGATAGAGAAATGCACCTGAATGCAAACCACAACACACAGAGGTGGGTTATGATTGTAACTGCAGTGTGTCTTGTCCTCTCTGCTGCTCCCAGATGCACACTCAACAGAGAAATGCTGCTGCAAAAACAAAGTTTTGCAAAACCTCAAAGAATAGTACTCAGATGCACTAATCAAAACAACTAAATTGATACAGGGAACATTCCCTTGGGCTGAAGTTCAATCCCAAAACGTTGGTAGATGAAGGCTCCAACTGGCCATTCTCTGCCTCCCAAGCAGTCTTGATCCTGAAAACCTGTGGGAGGATGAGGGTAACATAAGCTCTGTATGCCTAGCTATGTCCTTGCAAGCTCTAAGGATCAAACAGAGAACATTTAACAGTATTAAAAGCCTCTCTATCTTGAGCTTCAAAAATAAGTCTCAGTTGGGTCTGATTAGAGACTTTTAAATTTGAGAATGTGCTGAGTCGGGAGGCTCTCAAACTAAGCCACTTGATCCTACCAACTGTGTTCTATGTAAAAAACCAAAAAGGAAGACAGCAAATGAGACAAAGACCATAGCATCTTTTCTTGGTGTCTTTCAGCGTCTTGGTTACCATAATGAAGTCCAAGTGGGAATATTTAAGCACACAGCAATCTCCCCAGAGACTGCTGCCTAGACCGGCATGTCAGTGATGCAGAAGGTTTGAAATGGCAGCTTGAGAAGACACTGATTTTTTTCAGTGCTCAGCAGCACATGCACACAGTCTACTGACATAGCCTGGGTAGCTCCTCCACACACCAAGCCTTCAGAAAAAAAACCAAACACCCAAAAGCATGGTGCTCACAGTCACATTTTTCTGGTCAAAGCAAAGCTCCTCACTGACTTCTTCAGCCTCCAACCTCGTCAGCCTTTCAGGAGGCTGAAACATGGGTTGCTTGGCTTTCTTTCCTATGGACGCTTCTAAATACAAAAAAATTTAGATTCTTCTCATCAAAAACTTTTTATGAGTAATGCAAATTTCTATGAGAAAATCAAACTTTAAAAATTTATTTTGGATCAAATGCTTGTCTACACGTTCTAGGTTTTGGGTAATGATTGGGTAAACAGAGATGCATTCTTGTAACAAAATGGTGAAAACAAGAACAAAAGCGTATTTTAGGCCAAAATTAAATTTCACATCAAAAAACTTCTTGATAGGTAATTTTTCTACCCATCTCTACGCAAAATTGTAGGCATCAGATATGCCTTTTTGGCACCTCTTCCACGTTTGAGCACTTCCCCAGAGCAACTTCTCAAGCAGCTTTCAATATGTACAGCCATGTACCCTACTCTTCACACTTCTGTTTGTAAATCATTCTGTCTTGATTGCTCACAAATTATCAATGTCTGTACCTTGTCACTAATGTACCCAGTCCTTTTAACAGCTGGACCTCTTATCCTTACCTGTACATGTAAACCACATTAACTCTGGAGATTTTTAGCAAAGAGTAGGCAGTTAGTGGGTATTCTAGAATTAAGCCTGGATCAATCCATCTATGCCATTTTAGCTCCCTGCTGTCAAATATGTAATGCCTCAGCAAGATGTATACTCTGAAAAATCCCATAGAAGCCTGTATGGTAGAACCAAAATTGTCCTTCTTGCAGTAGGCAAATGTTCCTTCTTTCTCCAAAACTCCTTTAGTACATCATATTTGCTAAATGTATTTTTTTGTGTTTGAAACAATGAATCTTATCTTTGTCTTGCATTAACATAATAAGCATGAGATTTCTGTAATATCCATGCAGCTATTTTAAATTTATTCCAATAGAAAGGCAAGTAGGTTTTCATTCTGCGCTTATTCTCATACACAAGAGATTTTTTTGCCCCCGTATTCATCACTCCTGAAAGCCAGTGCAATCCTGATAATCAGATTATATCAGTTATTTTTCTAACGTACAACTTTTTGCCAAGATAAGAGGAATAAGCAACAGCCTTTTCTTCAGTATCACGGCTCACATATGTTACACTACACTCAATGCTTCAATATTGCAATATGTACTTAAGTCATTAATGGATTCTGAAATGTATAATCATGGTCTAAACTACAGTTCATCCATAAAGTATTGTTCCCAATGCCTGGAAATATTTGGGGTCAAGGAAAGTTGAAGGCTATTAGTCACTTCTAAGCACTCAATTCCAGTCTGCTCCCTCTGACACCTAGTTGCAAGTGGTGGTGGCTTCTCAAGTATTTGTGCAATTTTCTGTATGGATCTCAAAACTGCCCAGGACTTTTTAATGCCTTTAATAAAAGTGAAAGTTTTGCTAAATGCATTTAAATGGATACTTTGTAAATTTTCAATGTACAAAGAAAAGCTTAAGTTTTTGTTTACACCTGTAATGGCACAACTTCTGGGTTTCATGTACTGACAGTCTTGGAGCTTATTAGGAAAAAAATTAATTTCCCAGATTAATAGAATGCTGGATGTCACACTGCTAGAATTTCATTTCTGAAAGATTTTTACAATGCTCAAATCTAATAGAATTGTTTCCATAGGGCTATATGTTAATTTTAAAAAGGAACAGAGCAGTGGAGGAATTTTAAATATAAACTAACAGTCTGCTCTGGTGATTGCATCACTGTGTTGGGGCATAAAATCTAAAATTGAAACTGAGCAGAAAGTTACTATATAGGCAAAAATGAAAACCACTAACACCTCATTAATAGAGGAAACTTGCACAGTGGTCAAAAAAGGTGAATACTGACAAATGAAAACAATCATTTTAATCTTCAGTTTTAACCTCCTAAGGTTATTTTGAGTACCACAGTAAGTACATTTGTTTTATTATTACTTTTAAATACAGAGACAAATTATTTGCTGGAACAGCTCTGTGATATAATAGCTGCCCCACGATTATTCGCTGATCAAACCCTTCTAAATTCTCTGTTTATAAAGAAATTCCACCCTAGTTTTGACAGAACCCATTCCTCTCTTTAGCCTGAAATTCTATCTGTTTTTGAGGGATTCTCCCCAGGACATAATTCAAGAAAAATTATTTGGAGATGCAGAAACTGTCTGTGTGTAATCTAAGGTCAGAAGTTTCTATTACAGCTTTCTAGATGATGTATCAAAGGTGCTCGCCAAACAGATGTCTGAATTTCCTTTGAGAACTTTCTAACTTTATCAGAGGCTGTTCCCGTTAGCTCCTTTAGAGCTCTGTGACATCCAGACAAGGGTGCAGGAGAAGCATTTCCCAACTAAACTTCTTATTTGCAAAACAATTTATAAACCTGACCTGGCACCTTTCAGCTCCAGAAGCTCAAAAGCACCATTGGTAGTAGCTGTTGTACTTCATGAAGAGGGTCATGGCACCTGGAGAGTGCACAGAGCAATGCAGAAGACAGTGGCTAACCAAAGCCACCATTTGTGATTTTTCCTAACTGGACAGGCATGGGGACTGTAGTAGAGATTCCTCCCAGCAGAGAGGATGCCTATGTGATTTAGGAAGTGAAGAATCTCAGCCATTAGACAGCTGGGTAACAGAAATCAGAGCCCATACTGGTGACCTCTCAAGTCACAAGCTTCCCTTTTCAAAGCGAGTCAGCTGAGAATCTGGCACAAACCAGACCCATGGCAGGGTGCTGGATGGTCTTTGGTGCTCTTTGGAGCAATGCACACCATGAAGACAGGACCTGCTGCTCATTGGGAAGTGGGGCAGGAATAGTGTATCTCTGGTCTGGTTTTCACTGTCCTGTAAGGTTGCAGGTGTGTACAGGGACATCCCTGACACAGGGCTTATATAGAGAGATAATATATTTTATTTAGATACAGTTGGAATAAACAGAGTGACCACCTTTGAGCTTGAAAAACCTTTTTGTTTTGCTTTCCAGCTACACCAGTTGAGCTAATATATTCTCTGCCTATAAAACTTGGCCTTACTTACTAGTGTTTTAGACAATCATGACTACAGAAATCCTACCACTGTTTACTTTATCCACTCTAAAATGCCCCAGGGTCCTTCCTCTTTGTCTGAGAGGCTAATTTTTTCTTCAACCTTCATGGACTGTGTGGGTCCATTCCTCCCCTACTCAGGCTGTTGGTATTAGTGATAAAACCATACAGCATGCAGATGACTCCAGTATGTATTATCTTTCTTCTAACCAAAATAAATAGCATTGTTCTCAGATTTTTGAACATAGGCTTGAAGAAGGAAGGAAACACATCAAAACACATCCCACTAATACAGCAAGTCTTCTACCAACATGTTAATCCCACATGATCTCACAACCCACTGCCATAAGAGGTATCCATCCCCTTAATTATCCTCTGATGGCAGGAGACAAGATTGAGAACCAAACCCACATGCATTTAGTAAATTTTAGAGTCACCAAATACCAAAATAATAAAGTCAGAAAGGTACCTATATCCATTTGGTGCTGTATGGATTATATTCCATCTCATCAGAGATATCTGACTATTGTGGTACCATTATCCATGATGTCAATATTTGCCTGTGTCATGGTTAAACCCCAGGCAGCAGCCAAGCCCCATGCAGACATTCACACACTCCTCCTACCAGTGGGATTGGGAAGAGAATCGGAAGGATGAAAGCTGGAAAACATATGGGTTGAGATAAAAACATTTTAACAGGGAAAGCAAAAGCCACACACCCAAGCAAAGCAAAACAAGGAATTGGCTCCTTGCTTTGCTTGCCATGGGCATGCAGGAGTTCAGCCATCTCCAGGAGAGCAGGGCTTCATCACGTGTAACAATGGCTTGGGAAGACAAGTCCATACCATCACTCCAAACATCCCTCCCTTCCTCCTCCCATTTTATACATTGAGCATGATGGCATACAGTATGGAATACCCCTTTGGTCAGTTTGGGTCACCTGTTTCAGCTGTCACCTCCCAGCGCCCAACTTCCTTACCAGTGTGACCCCATGAAAAGCAGAAAAGGCCTTGGCTCTGGGTAAGCACTACTCAGCAAAACCCAAAACATCTCTATACTATCAACCCTACAGCACAAATTCAAGACACAGCCCCCAGCAACCACTAGGAAGAAAATTAACTCTACCTCAGCCAAAACCAGCACAGGCTGTGACAATTAGTGGTGTTAGGTTATCCAGCCATATAATTAGAATAAGCTTCAGTGCAGGTAAAATGAACCTGCTTACTCATTAGTAGCTTACTCATTACTCAATATTAGGTCATTGTACACATTGGAGACTCCTCACTAAATTTGAGACCATTTCAATTTCTCCATCCTCCGCTAAAGTTTTGTTTTCACTGTACTGACAGCAGCTACTCAAGGGACCTCACTGTAATCTCCAAGATAACAGCACCACACCTATGCAATTACACCACTGAGTACTAGTGGGGGCTCACAGGATGCAACTTCTGCACACCAGAGCCATCCCTCACATATTTGTTAGAAGTGCAGGCCTGCCCACATTTAGAGCTGAACACAAACCACATCCCTGTTACCACCTGTTTATGGAATTGCAAGTCGCGCTTTCACTTGCTGCAATATGCCAGATACATATGCATATACATATACAGCCTGTGGAATGGGAAAAATTATTATTAATATTTCACTCCTAATGCCTTAGCAAAAGTTCACACATTTGATATATGAGGACATATAAGCATTCATGTGATAGCTTGATCAATCAACAGATCAATAGCTCAACTGATCATCTGTCACCTTTAATTCTTTCAGGATTATATCTCTTAAGACAGTTCTTTCAAATACCTTACAGAAAACCAGATGTATCAGCTGTTTCTCTGGACTATATCAGTATTAACAATCACAGAGCCCTTGTAAGCTGCTTCTTGTCTTCTGCATCTTTTAATTTCTAGCAGCATTCAGTTGCTTCATAGAAATAGATGCATTTGCATTGTTTGCTACAAACACCAAGGATTCGAATGAAGCCACAGTTAAGTCTGAGAATGATGCTCAACACACATTTCATTGCATTTTATTGTAGGTCTTTTGGTAAACAGAGGTCTTTAGCTAGATTATTTGACCAGAAAGAAATCATCAGACACTGGTGCTTCCTAAACTACTTCACATCACTCCAAACACAAGTCAGCCTGTAAGTTACAGTCTAGATTCTCAGGTCCTCCTCTTTTTTATGCAACTGCTTTCCATTGAACTTGGAAAAACTATCAAGCCTTGCTCTGTCCCAATCACTCAACTTACAGAATGGATGTGCTGTAGCACACTAGGCAGGGCAGGCATTGCTAACCAGCCTCAGTGAAGCTGCATGTGAAATCCTCATATCTGGCTTACAGGAGAAATTGAACAAGGATCTTGCAAGTGCTGAAGGCATTAATCCTTCCAACTTCAGGCAGACAAGAGGTTACCTATACTGCTAACTCACCCAAAGCAGGAGGCACGGAGACAGCTCAGCCCATAAATGCTGCCCGTGGCACAGAAAAGTAGAAGTTCCTACAGTTTTCTGTACTTATAAAGGGTCCTATATCTGGAAAACAGCAACATAAGGGTGGCAAAACAAAAAGGACAGCTTGAAGACCCCTTTCCAAAGGCAAGTCAGACTCTGGGGAGACTCACAGAATCAGGAAACTGGAGGATCTGCAGAGGGCAAGGGGTCAAAGCAGCAGGAGTTGTTATCACAGACAGTGATATACGATCCTTGATTCACAGTGAAAGAAGAGTGCTTGGAGTAGAGGCTGGCACTTCTCCAGTGCTAGAAGAAAATTGAAACATGAAGAAGTGATGGCAGGTCCATCCATCACATTTGGATTTTCTAATCACCTCATTCAAGTGGGGAGGGGAGGGTCTCTGGCAAAAGACGCTTACTATGTTTCAAGTGAAAACATTCAGTGATGAGGATCCTTACAACAGAAACTGCTGATTCTTAAAGTTGGGATCCCATCTTGGCACTAAGATCAGGCAGACAAGACACCACAGGAAAGAGTTAAAGTAGTGTGGTTCATTTCTAGGAAAGTTTTCTTATGAACAGAGAACAGAAGGACAACAAAGGAATCCTCTCCAATGAAACTCTCCTACTACTGCCAAAACAGCGATAGGTTGTGTTTTTCAGGAATTCATTTAGTCTGAATAAACTTAATGCAGAATTGGCCAGATGCTCAGGTCAACATAAATTGGTGCAGTTCTCCTGATTTCTGCATGCCAAAACTCAGCACAGGGTACACCCAAAGTGCCAGACATTCATCATTACTGACATAATACATCACTGCTCAGGCAAGTAAAGGTTTTAGGGCTGCTTCAGGACCCACCCATCTACAGTACATTTATCTTTCCTGATGTTCAGTTGCTCTTTATCTCTTTAAAATTAATGTGCAGATTTGTTAAGCTATTGTAGTAATGTACATTACTTTCACTTACTTCTGGAGAAAGTTACACTTCTTTCATCTCACAACACACATAGACACTCAGAGTGTATACAATCAGTTTGTGAATGTCATGTGACCTAGCTGGCTGAAAGGTGCTCTATGAGCATCATAAATCATTCTTTATCTGTCTTGGCTTTGTATGTCTTAAATACTTTGGACCATTTCTTTTGTTTAGGTGGTAAAAACAGTGATAAGGATTTGTTTATGAACAGAGAAAGAAAGACAGGTATTAATATTTCTGTGCTGTGGCTGAAAGCTCAGTCCCAACAGGTGCTGAATTTCCAATCTTTTGTATAAAAGCCATCAACAACCTTTTTCACTGGGCAACCTAGGATGTTGTTTAAAGCTCAATGCACATGTATTGTATGTATTGTATGTCATTCCATGTAAATTAGCCACCTGAGGGTATCAACATGGACCCATGATTATAACAGAAACATATTGACATAAAAAAGGCTAATGAACTGCTTGCTTTCTGCTGGTTGCACACTGAGCACATCATGCTCAGCACCTTCTGGGCTGCTGCAGACACACCAGGAAATATGTTCCTTCCATGGATCTCAGCACAACAACTGCTTAAAAGGTCTGCACAGAAACACAGAGGAACAGCAGTATGAGGGGTATTCCACAAGCAAAGGATAGAGAGTTCAAAGTGTATCCCTTCCCTTCATATGGGGCAAAGCTCTCTTCAAGGATGCACCATTTCTGGAAAATCAGGCTTAGCTTCATATGTTTTTATTCCTCAGTACAAAGTGCCATTGAACTGCTGTAGTCCTGCCACATGTTTGGGGCTGATAAGAATAACAGTGCGTTGGTAATTTAGTCCTTCATTTCTCACAGAGTAAGACAGACTTTGTGGCATTTTCTCACTGAAAAACAACTCCAAAGAAGGCTGCGAACTCACAGCATCTGGAGGTTAAAATCAGGCAATTCATCGCGGAAGTTGCACATTCTGATTAGAGGATCTTAAGGTGTAAAGTAAAAACCAGTACACTTCCATGAATGCAACTGAAATAAACTGTGAATTACAGACAGGGTTTGATTGCCTTGTATAGTGATTTGCACTCACACACTGTGAATACCAAAAGCAGGTGTAAAATGCCTGCAGTGGAGAAATAGGGGATGCTGATTAAGGGCATTTTATATACACACTGCTCTGAACTTAATAGGTATGAAAGCGTACTACAAGGTAAAGAGTAAACAATTCACTCCCCAGAACTCAAAACACACATCCTTTGTGGCCATTGAGCCCTTTATACTTGCAGTTGTCCTGATATTAATGCTTATTCTTACAATGCACTAGTGAAAAGTCCATAACAAAATCTGTTCTAAGTCCCAGAAATATATGGACTACCTGAAGCCCATTTTCCCTGACTAGCCCATTTTCAGGCTTTCTTGTTTATTCCCATTTTTTCAGTTTATAGTCTCTACAGTGTTTTTTGACTTGCCTTTTTCCTATGTTATGCACCACAGAAAATGAGCGTCCCTTCAGTATTTTCCCTCTAACTCTTCTGCATCCACAGCATCACCTTCCACCCAGAGAACCTTTATGTAGCCATGAAGGTGACGTAAAAATGAGCAGCTGCATGGGACAGGTCAGTGACAATGGGACAGTAAACCTTTCATTTGGGGTCACTAGCAAGAATCCAAATTATCTCAACGCAAAATGAAAGTGAAATGAAAGTTATTCCCTTTAATGATGTTTTGGTCAATTGAAAAAGGAGCTAGCAGTTTCACTATAGACTGAAATGTCACAGAAAATAAATAATACAATACATAAACAGAAACTGCACTCATATGATGCCAACACTATCATACAATGACAAAACCAGGTCTGAAAACAAAACTACTATCTTCTCACCTTTTATCTTCTAGGTGAGGATGCAGGTGCTCTGGTGGGAGGCAGAAACATGCATTTCTGTTGCCTCTGTTGTCCTCATTCAGAAATAAAGCACAGGACCTCAGTGTCTGGGAATGTAAAGCCCATACTAAAGCCACCACACAACACAGGAGGAAATTATGGAAATTCTGGGTGCCAGCAAGAGAGTTTATCTGCTTGTTCCTTCTACAGCTGCTGTCCAAGGAGGAGCAGAAAATGCTTCTCTATAACACCAGGTCCTGCTGACTTAGCATTAAGATGGATGGACACAGTTCTAGGGTAAAGCTCTTTATGTGTCAGAGAGCACTACGACCAAAAAGAGTCATTTGTAAGCAGCAGGCACCCCTACAAAGCTAGATCATTTCATGTTTTTATATTTTTATCTTAGAGATAATACTTTTCCCTCTGGCTAGAAATTAAAACATCTTTTTTTCTTTTATTTCACTGGCTCCAAGAAAAAAGCAGCATGAGAAACAGAATGCTGTGGCAAATTCACAGTGAAAATGCTGAGTTAACAAAGAGCCCTGGCTAGGAATGGGAGATAAGGTTAAGGACAATGACTTTCTTTTTGCTCCTAAAAATGTAGAACAAAGGTTAGCTGTTCTACTAACCTTGCTAGCTGTTATTTTTTGACTCCTCATGGCCCAAAGAAGTCCCTGAAGCAAAAAAATAGCCCCAAATCTCATGGTCTATTTGAGGTGCATTCTTTGAGAACCTCTTTCTTTCATCAGATACAAAGCAGCCAATGAATGAAGACAGCTGTCTCTGAAGAAATGAGAGCACCCAGCCACACAGTGGTTTTGAGGCGCTTGGGGCACTCTGGCAGCCATCACCAAAATTAGGGAATTTATTTCTCCCGTTACATCCCATCACATTAACCACTGCATGCTTAGTTGGACTGCTGCAAAGAAGGGGGACAGAGCATAATTTCATTAGCCATCACTGACTAAAGTTCCTATAAAACAGGACAGGAGAATAATGCTGGAAGGCATACAGATCTGTCACTATCCTAACATAACCCACATTGTAGTTGACCGTAAAAAAGAAAAAATATCTCACACAGCAACTGTCTCTAGGCCTCCAGACTAATTCTGACTGCTGTGGCCATTCTGAATTTGGTTTTTTATCTAATTATCAGCAGCAGTGATATCTGCTTCCTCTGTCTCAGAACTCTGTTATTGGAGACTTGCTTTCAAACTCCAAATGGCTTTTGTGCAAGATGCTTGCTTGCCTCATTTCTTCTTAGGATGTCCGTCTTTGAATGAAATTGTACTGCTGGCAGGACTGGACTGAAAAAATGAACCATTAAAACTTGATAATTTTCTGCTAGAAGAAACAATTTAAGCCAAAATGACAGTTAGATCAGGAAAAAACATCCACTTTGATAAGCTGGTAATTAAACGGAACCTGGTGAGGCAGTGTGATCAGTCAACCAATGCTGGTCAAGATGTTACTGTCAAGTAGAACAACAAGTTTTAAAGGCAAATTTTACTCATCAGCCTCTTAGAAGATGCCACAGATACTCCACTACAGAGGAGAGGTCATGTACGGAAAAAACAGGAGGGATCTTGGTCTTACAAGAGAACCCAAACACAAGGAGCATGCCAATAGAACGAAAAAGCTGAAGCAGAGAAATGTTTTTAGTACTTTATTGATTTTGTCACATGTCTGGTGATGTGTGAGCTGAAGGATAACTGATTTGGAATCCCTCAGACAGCGCATTAAGTATTTCAAATGTCCCAGGGCAACAATCCATCACCTGGAGCAGTCATAGAGATGAAGACTTGGGAAAGGATGGATTTACATGGTATATTTTGTGATGACCAGAACTGCTTGAGGACCTAGGACTCTTGGAAGTGATTATGTGCCAGGGGAGTCGAAGGAAGGGACAGTACAGAAATCTATGCAGAGGAACGAGCTTGAAATCACATCAGCTCAGCTTATGGAAACTGAGCAAAGTGGGACAGTTCACAAGATCTAGGCCTGTGAAAAGAACTAACTCACATTAATTAAGCATTCAAGCTTTGCAGAACTCTTCCAACCCACTAGGTTTGCTAATGCTGCCAAAGCTGTTCCTACCAGTCCCTCTGTCTCCTTCCTCAGGACCATGTTGGGGAACATGAGCAAGGTAGATGTGGGGAGCCTCTAGTTCAGGGCTGAATTACCTGCTTGGGAAGGGAGCTCCACTGCCCTCCACATAGGCCCTCATAGTTGCTAGAGAAGAGAGTAGGACTAAGAGGTGCTACTCATTGATGTTGTTTTGGCGGGTTCAACCGTGAAAGAAGCAGCCACAAAGTCCTAGTGGCACAATTGACAAAGAATGCTAAAATCCAGCCTTGCTCCACTTTTTTCCTCTTTCACTGCATGTCCAGCCCTCCCGTGCTCAAAAGAGATTTGGTATGCAAATCATATATTCGTACGCACACCAGAGATTCCCCAGTCCTGGTAGGTTTGAGTGAAAAACATGTGTGGTATCACAAGTTCAGTATGTGGCTATCCCAATACCTCTGTTATAATCTATCAGACTGACAGAGAAATCACCATTTTTTTAAGGAATTTTAAATGGCACAAGCTAAAAATATAAAAATTCTATTCCTTGTAACAGAGACCGCCACAACTGGTCTATTCCCTGTTTAATACAAAATACTGAGCGTACAGAACAGGTTTTTCATAAAGCCCAAACAATGGAAAAATATAAAAACATCCACAGCAATCATTAACAAGATTAAACAGTGATATTTGACATCACTAGAAATTTATATTGCCTCCAATGGATACTGAATTAGACTTTTGGAGATTACTGATGGATCACAGGGAGTGAAAAATGAAGGGGGAACAGGAAAAAAATAACAAATGTGGTAAGGTGCTTTAAGGTCCTTGAACATGGTTCAGTTCAAATTTCAGATCCTTCCAAATGCACAGGGATTTGAATCTCTTAAATTTAGCTTCAAATTCATAATCTAAGCTTCACCAAAACCTCCAAGGATTTTTTTTTAAGGTTTGTATTTAGTCAAATGAACCTCAAAACTGAGAGAAGTTTCCTTGTTGCTTGAAATAGTCTGAAAAATTAACCACCAATAATAGTTTCATTATCACAACCAGAGTTTCTCTCAGAGCAGGGAGAGTTTCTCACACTTTGCTCTTAGATAACCCATAGAGTTCCTTGAGTGTTGGCTGCTAAACAATTGATTATTGTCCTGTGGGCTTTTCTCCATCCTTTCTTTTATGTAGGCTTACTGTGTGCCAGCACAGATGATAGGAAGTATATTTTGCAGCATGCTGTTTTAGCACACAGCTCAGCATGCAGAGCACAAACTCTCCAGTCTGACTGTCAGTGTTCCGAGCATCAGGACATAGATAAATAGCTCTCAGGATAGGGCTTATTAGGCTCCACCGAATAGCCAAGAGCAGCAGTAGATTCCGTGAAGTGAAAGCATTCACCAGGTGGAAAATACTCCTCACTGGATTTGAGCAAGGACACGTGTTGCTCTTAAAATACATCCTACCTATAAAAAAAGGTAGAAAACCACATTTGAATGAGTTCTGTCTGGCTTCATCTTCACTGAAGGGAAAGTGCATTCTGCAGCACACCTCCAAGTTCTGGGGTCCACTTAAGTGGGGAAACCACTGCAGACCTGTCATTCCCAGCTGCCTGGCTTTACTGTCCAAGGAACAATTTGGGAAATAACATCTGCTCAAGCCCTACCCTGACAGACAGTTGTAACACCAACAAAGTTCTCACTGCAAACAGCTATGAAGAATTCCCAATCCTGCTGTTTAGATAAATGGGACCACGTCCTGTTATTTTTATTTTGAGCACTTTGTCTGCACTCTAGAGGCCTGAAAGTGGCCAAACTGCACATCCTGATTCCTAAGATGCACAACCAAACACTTGCATTCACTGAATACATTGGAAAGCCTAAGTGGAAAACAAAGGTGATGACCAGGCATTAGGGTACACTGTGGCAGTACAGCTCTTAGTTGCTTCCTGATGGAAAGCTATTTCCATGTTTTTATTTATATAGAGGAGTTCTCTGGTACTTACACTGAATTTGAGAATCTCTCATGCCTCACTAAGTAAATTTGTAGTTTAGTAAAGGCAGAATTTCTCTACAGAATATTTTTGGGTGTTTGTTATTTTGTTTTAAACCTTCTCATGCTTACCCTGAGTAGATTGAGGGGGAACTTCTGCATAAAATAGTTCTCTGGACAGCCCATGTTTGCAGGGTGAGTGGGAGGCTAGAAATACCATGCTGGAAGCACCTGCAGGGGTAGGGACATGAAGGCTTAAGGAATTTGCCTTAAGAAAAAGCTCTACCCAAATGGAGCCAGAGCAGAGAGTTGGATCCTGACAGTGAGGCATAAATAGCAGCTTGGATAGAGTTGAAGGAAACAGAGTGTCAGGTCAGAAAGTGAAATCTGTGAGGAGACTGTGAAGTGACAAAAGCTGCCATGCCAGAAGCCATGTCATCATCACCTTCACACCACTCCCCTGCAGAGGGGGCACCGCTGGTGCCCGGGCAGAGATGGCACCCAATGTCCCCCAGAATAGAGAGGGAGCCATCCCTGTCTGCCCTCCTCACTCCCCTAGTCAAGGGAGTGGTGTCAGGACTGTAACCAGCCCTCTAACACCAGAGCTGAGTGAAGCACTGCGTTCTCTCCCAGAGGAGCCTTTGCCCTGCTGCTGCCAGTGCAGAGACAAGTTCACATGTTTACTGAGACAGGGAATCATGGTTTTTATGCTAATGTTGTCCCTACTTTGGGCTTTTTATCTTTTTATTGCTGATGCCTGTCCTTGCTGAGACTAGAAGTCCCATATTTACATGAAAATGGCTTAATTTCAGGAATTATTAAGTGTGTTTAAATATTAAACAGTCAATAAATGCCAAATCAAGACAAATATTCATTTATAATAGAATGAATAGGTGTAAATAGAAAAAAAAGTTTCAAGTCAGCAAAAGCCAATGAGACATGAGTTCCCACTCAGGGGAGTGCACAGGCCTGACCAGAATAGATGTACTATCCCAGAAGCATTGCTTTAACTTCTGCTGGCACTTTAGGAATTCTTTATGGCTTTTGTTTTGATTTCAGCCCCAACTCTAAGTTTATACCTTCATTTAGGAAATAAAATAGTAATAGAATAGCACACATACAAAATCCATTTCACGCCCCCAAAGTCTGAAGGGGATTTAGAAACAGCATAGAAGTCATCCCAAGCCAAAATCTTTAAATGTCCAGGGTTTTGTGGATGCATAAGATGCAGCAGAGGAGCACTGAACTGGACAGGTTTTGCCCCACCCTTACCAGCCCCAGATATGATGTAGCATGGCTGGAGGTTGCCTGCAGGCTGTGCTCAGCCTCTGCTTCCTTGCAGTGGATGAAGTCGATACCAGGCAGCACTGGACACCCCACAGCTGATGTGAAAATGTTGCTGAGCACAATATTCACTGCTGAAAGAAAAATCAACACTTTCTGTATTGCTTTGACTGTAGTAGCATGCTCATGGTGCCCACTTTCCACTGTTGTACTCATCAATATGGCAAAGCTACAAAATCCTTTAAATTGCAACCACAATTATTCATGCCTTACCTAGCACTTGCCTGCAGCCAGGTTTTCTTGAGAATGTATGGGAGGCCTAAAAGGGAAAGATGCTGTACAGAGAAGTGTCATGCCAGAGGAAAAACATTCTATGAAGGCAGTCTCCATGGAAGAGGAATATGGATATAATATACTTAACCTAATATGTATATATACATATATGTATAATATACATAACCTAAACAAATTGCTGGAGCTCCACAGCAAAACAAAGTCACAGCTGCAGATGGAACACAATGTCTCAGTGAGGAGCTGGAAAAAAAGCACGTCGAGTCTAACTGAAACCCCAGAGGACTGAATTCAGGGGACTTAGGCTCAGGTTCTTGCTTAAAAAATCCTCCCAAGGCTTGATTTCCACACCAGTGAGGTCTGCATGATTTTACATCATTACGCTGAAGAGTGTATGAGTCACAACACCTGCAGAAGGTTCCTACAGGTTCTCTCTTAAGTGTCTGCAAAGCACATATTTAAACTGCATTTCCTAAATCATAAACAAATACATAAGGCTCCCTGATTTACATTCAAGGTGGATTTTTTTAATGTGAAGGTGACCTTGAAAGCTGCAGTGCAAAGAGATAACTCATTTTATCTTTAGAATCATGGTCCTGCCTTTGCCTACCATAACAAAGGATTGTCATCACATGAAAAACTCATTTTTAACTCTTATTCAAAATTGACCTGCCACAGATTGTGAATATACAGCCATGATTCAAGAGGACATGCCTGGCCAGATCAAAGAGCTGACTGGGTAGGAAAGTGAAAGAACCCTTGGTGCTTTGCTTACTTGTGAAGTAACTTTTGAGAGGCAATATGGTTTTGGAGATACGATGGCAGCTCTAGCAATCAGAAGACCTGGATTCTATTTCTGGCTCTGTCACTGACCTGATGAATGACTCAAGACAAATTACTTCCACACATCTGCCAAGTTTCAGAGAGCGAGTGTGAGACTCACACTATCCAATTTTCCCCCAAGCTGTCCCTTCACAGCCCCATCTTCCCACACATTTGCAGCACAGTCAAGACCTCTGTTATGCCTCATGATACCTTATACTAGTTACAGCTTAGCAACCACTTCTGACACGCTAGCCTGCTGTGCCTGGGGTGCAGGACCCCAAAGCAGAAGGGAAGGTTCAGTTCTCCAAGTCAGTTTTAACAAAAGCACCTAACTTCAGCTCTCTCTTCATGAATTAAAGCCAGATACATCCACGGAGGCTTTATTCCTGGACCAGAACTCATGGACTATCATCAGCCATGCACACTTGTGTTCACCTGCATACATCTCACAGAGATGTGGAAAGTCAAGAAGCCCACTTCCAGTTATGTACCTCTATTTTTCCTTCTGCCACTTCCAGTGACATGAAAAATCATTTGGCACAAGGATAACGTTTTCATTTTCCATGGTCTGCACAGAAAAAAGCAGCTCCAGCTCTCCCAAGGACGCCAAGTGCTTCCGTACCTTCATAACTACAAATTCATTTTCCCACCCAGTCAATCCTCCCTGCACAAAACCATCTCTGTAACCACTGAAGTACATCACTAGTGATTCCATTTCCAAGGGCTGGCACTGATTATTTGCTGAAGGACATTTGAAAAGTATTTTACTGTCATGCACTTATATATATCCTTTAACACATATATCAGTAAGAAAGGAGTGCTGTAATCTTTGAAAAAAACTTACTTGTGAACCACCTATTATCATTATTGTTAAATATTATGATTATTTCATCAGTTACTCCGACAGAGGAAAATATGTTCTATGACTAGGACTCACTAGGGGATTCTCTGCCCAGCCTGATATCTGACTCTCTGTCCGTAAACTAAGACTGCCTAGAGCATATTGATTTTTGTTTACCTTCCACAATTGAGAGGTAGAACTCTAATGCATCCATTTCTTGAATTTTTTCACCAGAAAGTGCTACAAGAAAACATAACTACCAATTTAAATTAGACTTCCGTGCATATATTAATTAATGTCACTCTTCATTTGGTAACATTTGAAATCAGCAGAATTCCTAGTGGTAGAAGAGGAATAGAGATTCTCTCTTTTTCTGAGGGGAGGAAGATCCCACAGCAAGCAGAAAATGACCAGCCCTTTCTGAGAGCAATTTTCTGTGTGCATGATGTAACACCAACAGTGATGCCTCTGCTTCTTAAAAATACACTTCAATTTAAGTTACTTTATGCAAAGTGCCCCCACAGCCCTGGACGGTAACAAGAGAGGAAAACACATAGCACCAAGTCATTAGCACTATAAATGGCAAATACACAGGAAAGAGAGGGAATAACATAACACAGAACAGGTGGCAGAAGAAAAATCTCAAAGGGAACATCAACTGTCAGTGGAAAAACCCTCACAAGGCTACTCCCATCAATAATTTTTTTTCTACATGTACTAACATAAATGCTAGCAATGTAGAGGATATCACTGAATGGGCACCTGTCTTGGAGTGACTTTATAATGCCTGCATCCCCAAATCGTGTCTTCTGTTTATGTT
>VWYI01020188.1:59518-91681 GCA_013399455.1 Anthoscopus minutus | reverse complement strand
AGGTTTCAACAAGATTTAACCACTGAGATTTGGAAAAAACCTCCCAAAGCTCATTTGGGCTTTGCACCCATTTCTTCCCCAGTGCCAGGAACCTCCTTGAGTTCTTCAAGCTGACAGAAATTTGTTTTAATTGCTGCACACCTTCAATCATTGTATATGAAGAATCTGTAGCAGGGCTTAAGTGTCTTCTCAGTTTAACTCTCACTCTTTTTTCTCCTGCTCTTGAATCTAAGCCCGATGCTGAATCCAGCTGCCACAGCTGTGGCTGTTCTGCTGCCTGCCCTACTTCCTGTTTCTGCTTATTTTCCCAGAAATGCTTCTCTGAGATGATCTGTGAAATGAATGGGACATCAAGGCACTGCTAACTGCATTCCCCTTGCCTGACAAGCCCTTTCTTTTACTGGATGCCCTGAATTTGTAGTGAAGTGCTAGTATTCTATGTCCTGAACTTCACTCTTCACAGAGTCAGTTCCTTTTGTCACCTCCCTCATTACAGGACTGAAGTATTTCCTGTGCTACAATGAGCTATTATGTAAATTCTACAAATGAGTTTCTGATCCTGCCAAATCAGATTTATGTGAAGTAAGCAAGGAAAACTGCAGCTCTCTTTCTCCACATGCTCTGATAGTAATTTTCAAAGGGTTTCACATCACCTGCCTCTTACAATCAAAAAGTGCATACATTTTTCTGTCATTGTTGTTTGTACATATGATTAAGTCATATATGCATAGGTTGTAAATGATAGCAGAGTAGTAAGGTATATACAAGTCCTACATATGCTCAGACATTTGGAAAATAGACTCCCATTTCCAACAGCAAAAGGATTTGGGGTTGTCTCCCTATCTAATCTGTTTACGACAGCAAGTAAATATTGTAATAACTTCATAGTTGTAACATACTGCTGCATATCTGCATTCTATGTGTCACACTGTTAAAAGCATTTCTCATAGAACGGAAACAGGAGAAATACAAGTGTTCCAGGGTTTTAAAGTGTTCTTACCAACTGAACTAAACTCATTTGTTACATGAAGGAAAATATAAACCTGTGAGATTTGAAAACAAATATTATAGCACCAAAATCAAAATTTGAAATGTCTTTCTGAAATCCTTGCCAACAAAGATCTCATCTGGTTTAAAAAAAAGTACATTTTTAAACTGATATGAACTGTGCAAAGTCATTTCTGAAGATAATTCAATTAACAGTAGAATTATTTCTTCTTTAGCTTCAGTTGCCTTTTTTTTTTTTAAATGACACAGAAATAAGCTACTTTTTAAAATTCTATAAGACTGTCCAGATGGTTGAGGTGCAGTGGTCTTATTTTAAGACTGGTGGATGGGATATACTGGTGCTTCTTATAAATCCTTTTTATTAAGACACTATTAATCATGCTGTCTGTAACAAAAAAGTCTTGGAAAAGATGAGAAAAAAACATTATTCAATTTTGCTAATATCAAAACGATAGAAAGTCTGGAGAGGAAAATGGTGGCTTCAAATCATGGGCTTATAAGGAAGAAATCCTTGTAGTACCCCAGACAGACTGTGAAGGAATAGTCCCATGGCCCCAGGTTCTCCTTTATTAATTTAAATGCCATGGACATGTAGAGCCAAAATGTAGTCAATTCCTTTAATTAATTCTTATCCCCATATCTTATGATTCAGCATCTTAGAGGCTTTAGTCAGGCTTCAGTGATGCTTCTAGTCTTGGTGAAAAAAGGCATTGGAGACCACTGAAGCTACTTAGCATGAAAAGAAAACAACAACACATGAAGCAAGAGATTTTCTCTCTGTAGATCTCAAAACACTTGCCTAACATTAAAAATAATGAGAACATATATATAGAAAGTATGTAAATTATAAGATCCTTCATATTAAATGCCCTGACCACTTATTTTTTAAAGAAATAACCAAAGTTTATGCTAGTCATGTGCAACCACCACAAAGAATGAAGGGTAAGAGGCATACAGACTGAATTATGAGTCCTTTATTGAGGACTGTAGTTTTACCTAATTGGTATCAGAAGGAGCTATGCAGAAAGTATGGGCTTTATCCTTCTATAAGCAGAAAGATTAATGTGTGATGTCAACCTGTATAGTCTTACTTAAGAGCCCTGTTTATACACCTTTCATTCAAGATCATGGACATATTTGGTCCTGTGCAACGACAAAGCAAGAGAGAAAGAATTGTCAGTAAGCACGTTGTTTAGATTTCTTGTCCGAAGTGCACAGCCTGTTTGGGATGGAGAAGAGAAGCTTCAGTGTTGTAGGGGATCCCATAAGCTTTACCAGCTAACATCTGAGAACTGCTACCATATTTTGATGTTTTCTATAGCATAACTGAACTGGTCCAGATGAAGGTTATATGGGAACTTCATTGAATACATTCCAGTTTAATTTATGTCTTTCAAGGTAGCAATAATCATGTTTGAAGTTTGGCCCTGCTGAGCTCCTCAGAAGTAGGTAATGCTTACTAGCTTAAAACAGCTAAAATTCCACTTAATGGAACATGACAACTCCATAGCACTGAACTCTGTTGCTTAATTACTGATTTTAAGAAATGTTCAAGTCTCTGTAGAAACCTTGTGAAATAAAAGCTTACCAGTATGGACCAACTTTGAAGAAAGCACACATGTAACTAAAAAGTGAAAGCCAAAGTCCGCATGAATTCCTGATTCAAATAGTGGAAAAATTCAATGTTATGGAAATCCGATGTTTTAGAATGCAACATCTGAATTTGTGAGCAAGCTTTTTTGAATTTGATTGCTTTCTCCAAATGAAGCTTTAAATAGCATGGCTAAAATTCAAAACCCAGGCTCAAGAACAGTGACTTTTTGGAATTCGTCTGTTCAGTAAAATGCATACAAATTAATTCTTTGTCTTTTCTGTGACTTAGTATAGCAGTTCAAATACCAGCTAATGACTTTACTTAGCATAATAATGTAGCTTTTTCTATGATGATCACAATCATCTTTGCAATGTAGAAAAAATCCATCCATTTTCTTTGATGGCTCTAATGTCGTTCCCCTATTAGAAATTCCACTGAGGGCTGTACCATTTCTGTCTGTTGCTGTAGCTGGTGTTTGGGACTGTTTGGGTGGGTTACCATCTCTTTGCAAGGGGTCAGCATTACTTCCCTGTCTACACACTTCCTTTTTCTTAAGCATTTCCTTTGCTTAATGGAGAGGTGAAGGTGTCTCTGCATGGTGCAACCTCATGACACTGTGCAGTGGGATTAGAGCAATAGCTCCAGTGGAAAAGAAAATTACTCACTGTAATGTTAGCCACTACTTAAGCATATATCATGGCTATAGTCCATTTGCTGTCAACCCTGCTCATTCCTGGTGGTGTAGGGATGTTGGCTTGCTGGGAAACCTCCACTAATCTGCCAGTACTTGAGATACCCAGGAAGAACTGGAGTGGGCAACTGAGGAGTAGCAAACAAAAACATTTTATGAATGAAAAATTATGTTTGTCCCTGGTATGGAGTTAAGCTCAGGTTTAGCAGTGGTTAGGGTCCCAAAGGCTGGCACCTGAGGAAACAAGGACTGAGCAAATGAATGTCTTTAAAGGGGCAGTTATGTCTTTCCTGTCAGTAACTGCTGGGTGTCTCTTCCATTGTTATTCTAGGTGTCCCACCCCTGGGTGTGATGGCTCTGGGCATATTACTGGAAATTATGCTTCTCATCGAAGGTATGTAAAGACAAGGTTTTGTTATTTAAATCAAATAACTGCAGGGATAGAAGGTGCCTCAACTGACCTAACTGCACTCTCTGGATACTGAAGTAGGATTGAGTGCTGCACAGACATACGTTGGTCTAATTCATATTAACCACTAATGAATAGCATGTCTCAGCTTCAGCATGACTCTACCCAAATAGGTAGGAATATTTTTGCTAATATTCAGCAAAAGCTTTACACAAAACAAATTCAGCTTCTCTGCCTTTTCTAGTAGCCTGAGGAAGCAATTCAACACTCATATTTCTATTACTTTACATTCCAATGTAGTTAACTCTTCACACTTTGGACAAAAAACCGACTCCTGCATTTTTTTTCCCACAAATTGCATTTCCTGAATGTTTATGCTAGTCTCTTCCAGACTCATTCCATATTCCTTGAAATGCAAAATTAGACCCTGTTCTTTACCTCCTCTCCCAAATGAAGCCTTATCAGCTTTAATCAGAGGGGAAAAGTACCTCTTTCATCTAATATGCACTAGTCTTGTTAGTACATTTCAGAAAATGTTTGGCTTGTTCTTAAATTGCAACACTTGTATTACATCAAGCCAGAAGAATGGAAAAAGAAATTTATGGGTAAAAGCTGTCTTAACTGCCTAAACTATAGCTTAACCAAGGGCCAAACAATGCTTCTCATTCACTGAATAGGATATTGATCAATTACATTGTAGAGGTAATGGTATAAATGCTGTGTAATTAGCAATTCCCCTGTGACTATTTGAGAACTAAATCAGTAGAGAAGAGCTGTGCCATATTTTGTAAATATCTATCCAGTGTTTAATCAAAGAATAATTGTGAATAATAGTGTTGTTTACCTCTCTTGGGTTAGTAAAGATTACTCCATGCAGACTAGTACTTGAGTCTGGATATTTGCTTACTTCACCAAGTCTCTGTAGTTTTACAATTGGCTATAACTAGTCAATACACAAATACCCAGTTTAAATGTTTCTCTACTAAAAGCAGCAAACAATTCAAAGTCAAAACATAAATAAAATAAGAGATTTGGAACATGCTATATTTTACATGCTGTGAAACTGAAAGATCACAATATCAATTTCTGTAATGCAATGTTAAACATCAAAAGTACAAATAACATTACAAAGGAGAAGGTATAAGTATTTTAAAAATATTTACATGATGCAGGAAATTTATGATGCTTTCAGAGGAATTTAAGGCCAAATTTAGAAATACATTTAACTATATGTAAATTTATCAGCTACCACTCTACCCTAACTTCAGGGAAGCTATTTATGTGTTTGATCATCTATTTAACCAGAAACAGGTGGGAGAGTGAAGATGCAGAAGTGTTACTAACAAGAAACCTAAAACTGGCAAGGTTGGCAGGGGAGAATCACTGAATGTTGATTCATTTTTTAAACCTTTTCCTTGTGCATTGTCTCCTGGTCACAAAATGACTGGACCATGAGCTGAATGGTGTTACCTACTTTTGTCTGTAAATTCTTAAATTCTCGTATTTTTGCAGATGATTGCTGGACCAAGTTTTCATTTAATTGTGCAGGACAATCAAGTACATACAAAGATATAAAAAGTTGTTGTGCAAAACAAACATATCTGGAATTTGCCCAGTCCATTGGGATTTAACATATGCAGTCTTTTGAAATGCCACCATGTTTAGATTGACCACATAACTCCTTCATTTCTCTTACAAAAAGGCCTCTGGCAACCCCATGTCTTTGGCTGCCTGCAGGCACAGAAGCACTGGCGCATAGTCACTGAAGTAACATTTTCTTTGCTTAAATCCACAGATGTCCTCAGGAGACCTGTCACATTTACACAGAGCCAGCCTTACCCTGTTCAGATCATACCTGTCAAGGCCATTTCTGAGGTGGGAAGGCTGGCAAAATGAATGCTTTCAAAGGGCAGCAAACCAGTAGCCTAAATTTGGAGCTGTTAAGCATGGAAGACCCCACAGCATGTTGTCAGTTAGGCTTTCTAATTCCCAGACTGAAAATGAGCATTTAGCTCTGCCTGCATCTGTTAGCATTTTTGTTTGTATTTGACACCATCAGTTATAACCCTCTCATTTTCAGAAGGAAAGGAATGACAGAATTCTCTCCTCAATGGCTGCTGAGATGCCTGGGTATCATTGGTATTTAAGATGGCTGCTCAACAGCAAGCATACATGAGGCAGATTTAACTCTGCCATAACTCTGCAGTTCTGCACAGCCCTTCAATTGATGCAAGAAGTTAGAGCACTGTGCACTGCTGTTGAATTTCCCTCTTTGTCTTTTGTCTTCATATATGAGGAATTAAATTCATAGAAAAATGAATATGCTTATCTTGTAGAAGCTTTGGTTGTTACAGGATAAAATTTAAAACAAAGTCTCATCCTTGACATATGTTTTCTCAATGGATCCACGGTCAGAGGCAAAATTAATTAATCACAGCCTCAGAAACACTGGAAATGTCTATTTAGAGGACCTGAAGGGTCTTAGAATTTTCTAATAAATCATAGTACCAGCATAGAAAGATCCAGAGAGGTGATGCACCAAAATACCAATAAGTAGGTGATAATTACATTGATTTAATATGTATAAAGCCTTAAATCATTAGTCAAGGCAGAAATTCTTGGTTCAGATTTTGTAATGAAATTATAATCTGCAAGCATACCCATCTTTAGACCTACTAAAAAGACTACTGCTTTCTGAGGAATTTCTATTAACTGTTTAGTTTTCAGATGCAAATTATGATTATTCTCACACAGTGAGTACAACTACTCAGAGATAAAGGAGGGGTATCTTTAACTCCTGTCCCCACCCCTTCACTTCCTGCAGACCAGGTTGTGTCAGGCAGTGAACCAGCCTGTTCCTGAACTTTTCCCTAGCCCCAGCACCAGCTTCCTCTTATTCTGGATTCCTCAGACTCTTCCTCCTACTTCATTCTCACAGACGACATTATTATTTTTGAAGAAAACTGTTCTTAATTGGCACAGGCTTTCTCAGATTTAGTTTGTACACAAGGCACTATGGTACATTGGTGTCTACTATGCAAGCTGGAATAAACAGCAGTTTGTTTTCAAAAGGAAAATGGTTGGTTACATTTAAAATGGAGAATTAAATGGGATGAGAGCACAGGTCCATGCATCAGAGTGCTGATTCCAGTAATTAGCCCATTCCACTAATGCTGACATGACCCCTGGCATGGCACTGACCCCGGGCAACTAAAAGTCTCCCAGGCAGTTCTGAGATATGATTTGGGACTCAGTATGGGTCCAGATCATTGCTTACAAAGAATATGGGTGTAGCTGTCCTGCTTTACACAGATAGAGAGCTTAGTTGTACTAATGTGAACTTTCTTATCTTGGGTCAAAGCAACAGTTTTAGGTTCCTTCTATTTAACACTATAGATGTAGCCATGACATCTCACTAGAAATTTCTAGGTAATGTACTATGTCCAATATCCAATGTCTTTAATTGACTTATTTATAACTTTGCAGCAGCTAAACTCTGGTTTTGTCTATTCTTCATTTTCTAACACAGAATTCTCTCTGTGATTGCATCATCTTTTTCTGTGATTCTTCCCCTCAGTCCTCACTGGTTTTGACAAGACAAAATAACTGAAAATTTTGTTACCACTCTTTCTGTCTCTTCTTTGCAAAGACAGGGTCTACTACACAATACTCAAGTACCTTTCCTCATACTGAAAACAAAAATTTAATCTTCTACTTTATTTCTTTCTCTAGGGAAGTTTTTGGTGACAGTTCTTTCACTCTCATGTCCGCCCTTGAAAGTGTTCTACTGGTGGATTTATTTTTTAATGTGGATAGTTAAGTAGGAAATAACATTTAAATAGAGGACCAAGCATGATTATTTTGATACACATACTTGTATCCTCAGATATCTACTACCTAAAAAAATCTTTGAAAAATCTGTTAAGGTCATTGTCAAGTCTACTAAGTGGTTTCTATAATGAATTCTTCATAGGAGCGTGTGTAGTTGAAAACATTCTCAGTCTTTAGTTACATGTAACATTGGTTAGCCTAACATATAACTTTGTCTCTACCAAATATTTTTGCCTGGGTGAATTCTGAACACTTGAACCCCTTTTCTGGAAGGCATTGAGATCTCTGAGTTCTGTCACATTTATTTTCCATCATTCTAAAGAATTCTTATGTGATGTTTGGGAAGGTTTGATAATGTTACTAATGTGCTCCTGAGAGAAATCTCTAGTCCTATGAAGAGATACTCCTGTTCTTTCTATTCTTTCAACCCTCTCAGATACAGAGGACGTAATGTTTCTCAGCCCTGAAGCACTAACTTCTATTCCTTTTAAAGATGCCAGTGCTGCTGCTGAGTCAGCTGAAGGAATTATCAGGGAGAGGGTTTAAGAACTGCCCTCCCTGACTCCTCGAAGAGTTCCTGTGTGTGGTCTGCGCAGTGCTGACAGTGCTGTCCTGTGTCACAGACCCACACGTGTGCATCCTGCCTCGTGGTGTCTGTTGCAGCTCTCCTGTTTAACCCACCTGAGCTTTGACTGTGGGCTTTAGACAGGATTGCCTATTTTGCCAGTTACTCCAATAGAAAGTGTATTCCTGTAAAGTGTACCCAAGAATGAGAAATTGCATTCTAAAATGTTTTGTTTCACACAGTCTTTCAGGCTGTCCACGAGCAAAGAAAAGTGGAATCAGGATAGCACAAAGCAAGGAAGACAAAGAAGACCAAGAGCCAATTAGGTGAGAACAAATATTGTCAAAGAGCCTTTGTATGTTTTATAAGGTCTTACATATCTTCAGAGTTTTTTAAGGCATAATGTTACTGTGTGGTAGTTATCCAAGGGCAGATGACCACATTGATTTCTATGAGCAAATCTAGTATCTGTGCTGATTGTTTCAGCAAAGGATGCAGCATTAGCCGAGGATAAAAACAACTGTAATATATGGAATAGTTCAAAATTCTTCATTTTCACATGATGTTATAAAATCACTTAGATCTTTATCCTAAAGATCTAAATGTCCCTTAATATCTGAATGCCCTTCCTAAATACCCTTTAAACATGTTTGGATACTACAGACAATCCATACATTCTAAATAAAGGTAGTTATGGGAATAGAAAATTGAGAGAATTTTCTATTCTATGGGAATAGAAAATGAGTATGAACACTCATGCATACAACTCATACATGCGGTTGTATGAGACTGAAATCTGTATGAGACTGTATGAAATCTGATTGTTCATGTAGTTTGCAAGAGAAACAAATGCCTACCTATAGGTCTTGGTTTCTTCTCACAAGGCACTCTGATATCAGTGGCCACTGAACTTGGTGGATTTAGTGACTTCTTAGACCATTCAGGACCAGATCCTCAGTGAAGAGTTGCAGGAATATTTTAGTTTACAAATAGTGAAGTAATTGGCCTTTACTTTAGATGTGTGTTACATAGCAATACATAGAAAAAAATAAACAACATAATTTTCTTTAAACATTTCACTTTGAAGATTCTAATTTTCTAGATCTGTTCTAGATTTCTAGACCTGTTCCTTCTAACCTTGGTTATTTGGTTTTTAGTATACAGAGTACACAGAACAAATGTATGGGGATATTTGTATGCAGTATACCAAGCAAATGTATGGGGAGATTCCCAAGTAAGGAAAACCATCAGATGGATACTGCCATCATTGGTCTCTGGGCTGTAGCACATGGTTTCATACCATCATCCCTATTCAAAGACTGCTTAAAGGAGCTTAGCATTTCTAATGAAGGGCTCTGATCATGTCACACCTAACTGTGTATGCATGATGTTTTCATTGCTTCAGGCAGGCCTTCTTTGGGTTCCACACCTATAAATAAAATGTACCAAGGATTATACTAAGTAGTATTTTATGCTTATAGGGGTTTTATGGGCAATTTCATTGCTGATCAGAGCTCAGCAGCAAATATTTCAATTCTACTGTGATATTTACTGTGATAAACACCTGCAATTCAAATACATATTACAGTCCTTTTGTTGGAGTTGCATAATGTCAACAGCTGTGATTGCCTCTATTGGCTAGCCTCCTTAGAATTTGTCAAAGTTTTCTTCAAATTGTAAAGTTCTGCTTGTAATTTTACCTACTACAGGGTGTCTTGACTGATTTTGTGACCACAGTGTAGGATTATTTTTTCCTTTTCCTGTCAGGTTTATTTTGTATTTGTTGTAGAGGCTACCAGGTATAAAATGGCAAGACAATAAAGTTTATCTCATCTATCTGCTATACAGATGTCCAGTTCCTGGCTGTGATGGTCAGGGTCATATAACTGGAAAATACGCATCCCATCGCAGTGCATCAGGGTGTCCTCTTGCTGCCAAAAGGCAAAAGGATGGATACCTAAATGGCTCACAGTTCTCTTGGAAGTCAGTGAAGACGGAAGGAATGTCATGTCCAACACCAGGATGTGATGGCTCAGGACATGTCAGTGGTAGTTTTCTTACTCATCGTAGGTAAGTAACTCTGACTTAACGTTTTCCACTTATGTTTATGATTTAAATCAGATTTAAAATACGGCTTTTTGTCATGCCATTTCTCTGTTCCTTTTGAATTTCATTATTAGATTAAAAAATAATCTGCTTGCATGTATTTGTTGGTAGCTGGAAATCCAGACACGCATTTTTATTAATGCAGGTACAGACTTGCGATTGAACCCATAATATGCAGAAAATTTTAGGGGGAAAATCATGCATGACAATAACTGGATTTTCCTATTGTTTTATTGCATATTTCTGGATAAATTACTTTGGGGTAGACATTGTAAGACATATCTGAGTCCACCTTATTTTCAGAGATATCATAAACATTCTTGATTCTCAAACACGAGAGCATGGAACTGAAGAATATTAGGAAAGAGTTCCATAAAACAGAAGTACTTTTATTCTACATATATTTGGTAATGAACATGTTTGTTGAAAACAATATATGTATAATACAGAACATTATTTAAAACTAATTAAATGTAAATGTTTGACAAAAGAAATGCAAAGCTTGACTTTTCATAAGCTTGGCAAAAATACGAGAGCTTCAATGATAATGTTTTTCATATCTTGTAAAAGGAGGAGAAAGTGGCCAGTCTATTAGGGATAAAACTTGCTGCCATTTTAGATATTAGATTATGAAGAAACAAGAATTTTTTTGAGCTCTGGCTGGGAATCTAAGCCTGAAAATTACTATAATGTCAGAGCAAATTTCTTATTATATAATTGCTAATATAGAACTCTATTACTTCAAATATGTCAAGCTGATGTCCCTAATTTGTCACCCTCTCCAGGCAGACCTCAGTTGAACTTCTGTACCCTTTAGTTAGCTAAACAAATTTGATCTTGTTTTCTAGTCAGTTCTAGACAGAGAGGTGGAAAATGTACTTCTTCCTTCTCTTGCCTGTAACTATTTCCTCTGATTCTTTCTTTGACAATCCTTTACAGCTTCACTCAGAAGCCTTATCCTTATTTGAACCTCTCCAGACTTTGTGCACATAATTCCTATTTATTGTTTAGGCTCACAGTTGTTTTTCTACTCAGTGTTTTATGGTACCTGCCATGAAGGGATTCTGGTCCATGACATGAGGTTTTACCTTTGCAGCCAAGTGTATTACACGGCCTGCAGCTCCCAGAGCCTTTAGGAAGTAGGAGATGTAAAACTGACCATTTATGTAGATACCACATGTGCATCTAAGTTCTGAATTTCAGTAAAATACCAGTATTGGTGTTCATATTTCAGTTGGACTTTCTTCATAATGATGTAACATTTATTCATCTGTCATTAAAATTTTTAAATGATTTAACAATTAGTTAAAAGATGCAGTATAATTACTGGGAGATTGCTTGCAAGGAGTATTCACATAGTACTTATATTTTCAAGGAGAAAATTCTTGGAACAAGAATAGCTACTGTCTAAAGGAAATGTACTGGTACTAAGTTTAACAATTTAAAAGGGCAAAATCTGGCTAGAGATTTTTTTTTCTAAGGAATGCTTTAATGAAAAAAAACACCAAACTAGTAGAGTAACCTAAATACGGCATTTAGCTACAGAGAAGCCATGTGTGTATTTTAGTAGCACTATCTTAAGTTGAAACAGAGACTTGTAAATGGCTTACCATATAAGATTAGTTTTCGGGTAAAAAGGTCCCTTGTTAGAGGAAAGTACCACAAGATGAAAGCTTGCTTTAAAAGACTGATGAAGTAGATTGATCCTACTTAATTGTCTTGATGTAATAAAGGGCCAGTATTCTAAGTTTTGAGCAAATTGAACAAACAAGCCATATTATTTTTAAAATATTATTAGTTCTTGTAGAATTCTTAAGGCTGTTAGAAATGATTGGTTCATTTTCTCACACAAAGAAAAGTACATGGAGCCATTTTAGAAGCCTTTGGGTTACTTATATGGCCTCCAATTGCTGCTCAGAAAGGTAGGTCCAGTAATATTTATCAGCTTTAGTGATATATCATTTCAAATATCATTTCATGACTGTATATGGACAACTGAATCAAATCCTTCATGTAGGACTGAACATTAGAACAGTTCACCTACCTTAAGAATCAGCTTGTACAGGATGTAGGATGCATTTACTCCACTTCCAGTATCAATGGATCCTGGAGAGTTGACCACTTGAGTGGACACTGGCCTTTAATCACCATACCATAAATGTCCCTGAGTGTGTCAAGAGGGAGTGGTTTCCCCTGCCTACAAGTAGGTACTTTATGCCATTTGAAGTGTTCTTAGGACATGCAGTATAGCCATTTTGGGTCGGTCAAAATGACTGAAGACTTGTGAGACCCTCCATTCTTTGATTATGACAGCCAAGAGCTGAATGTGCCTGGCAGGGATCTGCAGGGGTGCTGGTCTTGGTAACTGAAGGGGCGCCAGAGCTCCATGACAGCTTGGACACATAGTTCCCATGCAGATGTTTAAACCCAGGTGTCATAATCTGGAGCTCAATCCCACCTAAATCACAGACTCTCCATTTTCTTACATAAGAATGAAATATTCCCTCACTTCAGGTGTATCCATTCTAACAGACTGTGGTCTCATCTTCCACCACCAATAATATTTGCCTGTACAGCTGTGGCTGTAAATCTCAAATTCTTACCTTCTGAAGAGAAGGAATGCTGTGCCAGCTACACAGTGAGACCAGACTTAAGAACATTCTTTTGCAGGTAGAGCTGGTTTCAGCATTAATGGGGGGAAAGCAGGATTGTGGCCTTAACTTAAGCCAGTAAATGCTCCTCAGAAAAGAGTAATTAATGTTGTTATTTTTGCCAGTACACCTTGCTGCTCTCCTGTTAGGATTTTTTTCCTCCCCAGTGGAAATATTTTTCTATCAGCAGACTTCCCTAAGCATATATATACACATTCATTGCATGTGTAGTTATCCTTCATGTCTTCTGTAAGATTTTTATATTTTGCCATTTGTAGATAGGTGTTAATATGCTGTTATTGGAACAGCTGTAATACTCTGGAAATGAACACCAGATTGGCTTGTGAAAATGATGCTAGCTGTTGAATTTATCAAATATATAGTAAGAAAGATGTTTTTCAGGTAAAGATTTCTTAGAGCTGCTGTTGACGTACACATTGCACTGGTATCAGTGGACACTGGAGATCCACAGGGCCTGATAAATCAATAAAAACCTTCTCCAACTGGTATCTAGTCTAGAATTTAAATATATGTATATTCCTACATTCACACTTAGGAAGCAGAATTAAGTAGACAACAAAAAAAATTTCAGTGCAGCCAAATGTTGTTTATCACATAAATTTCAGTGAATTTTGAAACCTACCCTATGATCAAAGGTACCAATAAAAGTTTCTGGGTTTTAACATTTCATTGCCTGTTTGCAGAAATTTCTGTGAATAGTTTTATTTTGCCAAGGAGTTTGCATTAGGAAAGAACGGAAACAGAGAGTTATCAGGAGGGACTTGAAGCATAGGATTAAGTGTACTATGCTTCCAAAAGGAGCCTCTGTTTGGAAGAGAAGCCAGTGTGAAATTAGGTGACCTATCAGCAATATGAAAATGAATCGGAAGGCATGTAAGCATGGAATTAGTAGATAGATAAATTAAATAGGTTATAATGAAATGTGAATTGCTTATTATACTGTAGCTTTGCAGTTTAGTTCTTGAACAGACCCTTACATCCCCATATTTGATTTAGATTTTTGTGGATGGCATCATTGCTAGTGCTACAATCAGTGGGGATTTTCTCAGAATATACTAGGATTTAGCAATCCTGCTCCTTAGCACAGAGAAGAAATGCGCTTGTGCTGACTTCAGTAGAAATTACCTGCAGAAATGTCTTTTCAGATCTAAAACTGTGTTCTTGCTCCCATCTTTAGCTCACTTTTATTTACATCAGCGTTCCCTCATTTCAAATACATTAATGTAGCTTTTCAATTCCCTTTACTAAGGAAAACTTGTGGTTTAACCCCAGACAAGACCTCAGCCCACCAGAGTTGCTTGCTCACTTCCAGTAGGATGGGGGAGAGAATCTGAAGTGTGAAAGTGAGAAAACTTGTGGGTAGAGATGAATAGGTAAAGAAAAAGCCACACTCACAAGCAAAGAAAAAGAAGGACTTAATTCACTGCTTCCCATGAGCAGTCAGGTGTTCAGCCATCCTCAGGAGAACAGTGCTCAAGTAGCGGTGTCTTGGGAAGACAAACACCATCACTCCAAATGTCCCCTCTTCCTCCTTTTTCTTCCCCCAACTCTGTATATTGAGCATGGCACCATATATTGTAGGATATCCCTGGAGTCAGTTAGGATCAGCTGTCCTAGCTGTGTCCCCACCCAGCTCCCAGCTTGTGCATCCCCAGCCTCAGCAATAGTGAGGTGGGGTGAGAAGCAGAAAAGGCCTTGACTCTGTATGAGTACTCCTAAGCGGTAAGGAAGACATCCCTGAATTATCCATGCTGTTTCCAGCACAAATCAAAAACACAGCCTCATATCAACTACTCTGAAGAAAATGAGCTCTATTACAGCCAAAGCAGTACAAAAACATATTAGTAGAGCTTTAATATACAAGAGATGATCAAATGATAAGCATTTTTTGCATTAACAAGCTAATGCTAAATAGAGATGAAAGCATAGAGATGAGTGATTTTTCTTTAGTGAAACAGTATCCTTGCTGAGGACAGTAGGACTCCAAGATCCATAAAAAAGTTTATAAAACAGGATTTGAATTTGAGCAACAAGGTCATTCCACTGCATTTGCAAAATGTCCAGATATGCTGGAGAGGAGCAATGGACATCATTCATTGCCTCTTCCCTTCTGAAGGAATGTGTGTAGAAATTATCAGATGGTTATGGGAGGTGATTATTTAATGACACTTGTTACAGGCTATCCACTTTATGCATAAGAAGGTTTAGTTAATGGTAAAGCTGTCAGAAAGCCCACAGAAAGCCCACCACATGTGCATGTCCCGAGGTGAAGGAGCACTGCCAGTGCTGTTTCCTCAAAAAATTCTATGTTGATCATAGCTCTGAGTTGCACAACTGAAATGCTAACCATGGGAACTGACAGATTATGAAAAGAGGAAAAGACAAAAAAAACAAAACCAAAAATACCACACACACAAAAAAACCCCTCAAGACAGGCGCTGCCCTCTGCAGCTGCTTTCTAGAAGCTAGCTGGTACCTACATTCACATGGATCCTCAGAGGACCTCTAAGTTCTCAAACACTCAAAGTGTTTAGGAGATGACAAATGTGAGGGAAGAAGGTTGGAGATGTAGATTTTTCATATGCAGATTCTTTTTCTCATTAAATATGCTTTGCTAGAAATAGATACTGCATAAAAATCCTCTAGGATCATCCTCAGCTTCTGAATGGAAGATTTGCAAATACCACCTACAGTCAAACCTCCTGGTGCACAGGATCATAGAGCAGCATCTCACCCCAGAGTTTATCTGGGGTGGGTGCCCCCAAAGAAGCAGTAACTCTGTAATACAGATGCTTTACAGAACACAGGTTAGTGGCTGCAAATTTTCTCCTAAATTGTTATAGACCTTTCAATATTTGCCTGAAGTCACATCCTGTCTTAACAGCAGCATTTCTCAGCTTCAGCATTTAAAAGCATAAAAATATTTATCATTAGGTCAGCAATGGCTCTCCAGCCTTTCCACATCTTTTTGCATAGTGTGAGCCTAAACTGAGCACCATGTTCCATGTGTGGCCTGACAGCACTGAGTGGGACAGTGACTTCTGTGTCTCTGTGGTGATGCCCTGGTTGGTGCAGCCCAGCGCCGCACTGGCTCTCTGTGCCACAGCAGCACCACTCACTCACACTGAGCTTGTCCTCCCCAGGACCCCCAGGCCCTTTCCACAGAGCTGCTCCACAGCCAGGTAGGTCACAGCCTGTGCTGTGCTCCTGAATTGCACTCCCAAGTGCAAGACCTTATACTTGTCTTGGTTGAACTTCTTAAGGTTCTTGTCAGCCCACTCTCCCAGCCTATCCAGGTCTTCCTGAAGTGTGACTTTCCCTTCCAAAGAGTTCACTTCCCATACTCAGTTAGGGAAACTACATCAGGGTACACTTGATCTCATTGTCCAGATCACTTATGAAGATTGTAAACAGGGTTGGGCCCACTATGGATCCCTGGGAGACCCCACTTGTGGCAGGTTGCTGGTTTGAAAAGGAGCTGTTTACCACCACCCTGTGTGCAACCTCTCAGCCAGTTTCCCACCCACCACACAAACCACTTGTCCAGACCATAACACATGTTTCTCTTGGAGGAGGCCATGGGAAACCATATCAAAAGCCTTAGAGAAATCCAGGTAGGCAACTGGTCACCCCCACCTCCACCATCAACCAAGCAGGTTACTTTGTCACAAAAAACAAATTTGCTTTTGCAGGTCTGTCAAGCAGGGCTGGGGCTTGCTGAATCTGTGCTGGCTTTTCCCAACCACGTGTTTCATCTGACTTGTGATATCCTCCAGGAGGATTAATTCCATAACTTTTCCAGAGACTGAAATAAGGCTAAAGAGCCTGTAAATCTTCCTTTAAGCCCCTTTTGTAGATGGGGTTGTCACTATCTCTTTTCTAGTTTTCTGGAATAGCTTTTGCTGCATCTCCTAGCAACAGCCGTGTCATTCCCAGTGGGTATTTGCCCACATTTCCATCTCTGGTCCACTTCTCTTCTGGTTTTGAGCAGACCCAAAAGCTCCCTGATCTCCACAAGTTCTCAAAGATTATGAAGAGGCTTACAACAACATTAGCCAGTGCTCCTCACACCCTTGAATGGGCAATGTCAGGGCCCATGGATTTGTAGTGCCAAGCTCCTGTAGCAGTTCACTTCCAACTCTTCCATCAGTGATGGTTAGTCTGAGTTTGCATCAACCTGGAATTTTGCTCTGAGGCCTGAGGCCAACAGTGTTGGTAAAAACAGATGTGAAGGAAGTGTCAGGAGCTGCTGCCTTTTCTGCATTGCTGGTGACTAATTCACCTCTCCCACATAACAGTGTGCCAGTATTTCCCTTCTGTTTCCACTTGGTCTCTATGTACCTAAAGAACCATTTTGTGACATTTTTCACATTTCTAGCTAGTTTCAGTTTTAGCTGAGCTTTTGCTATTCCAGCTGCATCTCTGCATCTCCTAGCGACAGCCTTGTCATTCCCAGTGGGCATTTGCCTGCATTTCCATCTCTGGTCCACTTCTCTTTTGGTTTTGAGCAGACCCAGAAGCTTGCAGTTGAGCCTCTTGTGAGCATCCTTTAAAACACAAAGGATCCTAACTGCCAGCTGAACTCTCAAGATGCTCTAAACTTCCCAAATATCCTATTTGGCAGGAGTTTGGTTCCAGCAATACCTTTTGAATGTTGTTCCTGTGCTGTGCACTGAAAATGGTAAAAACTTTGCAGAGAGAAATCTTATTTTTTTCTTCTTTATTTATGAAATATAAACACTGTCAAACTCCAGATTTGTAAAAAGCTTTTAATATGGAATGCAATAAAGTATTTGATTGCATCTGTCTCTAGCCAGGTCATTTGTCAGGTCAACTCTTGTCCATGTTTTTATTTGTTGCTACAGGAAGTTGACAAAGTGCTGCATTTGTGTCAAAATTAATTCATTCTTAGTTCTCATTGTTTTACTTTTTCTCTAGTAGGCTTAAGTTGTTTAGCATGTTTGCTCATTTGGTCTTAATCTGCCTGTCCCCTCCCTGGCATTGATTTATTTTGTTGTTTTCCATCTCTTAGTTTTTCCTATAAGCTGTACATTGCAATTCCACAGAAGAACATTGAACATCATTAAGAGTATAGAAGAATTAACCAAATTCACTGCATTTAATAGTAGCTATAACTGACAATGATAAGCATCATCATCATGACATCATTAAAAGGAATGAAAGTGCACTGACATTTCCAAGAAGACAAGGAAAGAAATGTGGCAATTAAATGAAATAATAATATACATAAAAAATTTAAGATCTATGGGGTGGGTCCTGCAGTGTGAAGGATTTTTTTAACTTAGGGATTTTGTGTTACCTTGAAGGAAAAGGTTCTTTCTAAACCACTTTTCCACACCTTCCTCCTCCCATCCTCCTTCTCTCCTACTGTAGAGTTCTGGCTCTCTTCCCTTCTCTGTCCCCGTGGCTCCGGTTCAGTCTTCTGACTTCCCAGCGTCTCAGTGCCCAGCATTTGCAGTAGTTGGTGCACTGGCAGAACAGAACAGGCAGTGTCAGGCGTTGCTTCTAGCAAGCATTCTGCTCCAGGCCCTGCAGCCCTGACCAGGGCTGGTGGCAGGGAAGGCTCACACTTATACACACAAAGTACATGAAGGGTCTGGCACTAAACACTAACTCACATCCACTTAGCATGACCAAGGGACAGTCTGTCAGAGGCTTATAGCTCTGCCCAATCTACTTTTTTTTTCCTGAGGACAGCAGAATGCATCTCTAAACTCAGAGCAACACCCCATGAAATGTCATTTTTTGCTCCAATTCACAGACAGAATTATTCACAGAATTATTTGGACTTTTTTTTCCTTCTCAGTAGGGGCAAAGCAATGTATATGGACAAAACAGACGTATATTTTGAGAAATAGAAATGTTTTTCCTATGATGTTTGGAAAAAAAGTGAGCCTGGCCTGACAGTTACCCCTGAAGATTTTAGTCAGATCGGTTAAAATTTGGCAAAAGTTAGAAGTGGCTAAATGCTGAACCTGGTTGTTGAAAGAGTTAGGCCCTTTGCAGGAAGTTCTGCCATCTCTTTTCATTACAAGCTGGAATAAAGATGGAATAGTATTTTAATCAGATGTACCATTTGCTAAACTGGAAGGCTCTTGACAGTAAGATAATCTAAAAGGACTTAAGAGGTTTACTTACCTTGGGAAAGTCAGAGAGAAAATAATATGAAATCCATATTAGAAAAATCAGACTGTACAATATAAACAAGAAAAACCATTTTGCTTACCAGACCTGACAAATTACAGCAGACAGCAATTGTACAGGTGTTTGCAATGTGACACCTCCTGGATTTCAGGCACTTAGCAGAAGCTGTCTGTAAGTCTGCTTGTCCTCATTCCAGACATAGCTCATAAAAAAAAAAAGCAGAGAATACAGGATAACTTCATAGATTTCAGGAGGGATGAATTTTCCTCTTGAAATGCATTTTTCTCCTTGCTGTCTATATAAAGTGTTAGAGAAACTGTTCTTCAATTTAAGTGCCAAAGTGAGCTGTACTTGGTTGCTAAATAGATCACTTGAAATTTTCAGCCACCTAAGAGCACTAATCAGAGGTGTCTAACTAAACATACACCTTACCTATTTATACACAGGGAAGTCTCAACCTTTCTTGCTGTTCAACAACCCAGTAAATCCACTGGCCTTCAGGCCATCTGTCCTCTTGCTGGCAGTCACAAGATGGGAGAGAGGCTGATAAGCTTTGCAGAAGCCAGCCCCCAGCTCCTGGGGCGCTCAGTTGTGCCCCATCGAGTGCATGGCTTAGTGCTGGGGCCACCTGTAAGTCATGTAATGTGCTGCAGTGGGTACTCGCTCACCAAAGAATAAATGAGAGTTTTTTGAACAGTTGTGGCACCTTGGGCAGGAGCCAAACCTCTTTCCCTCTTCAGGGATGATACAGGTCAAAGCTCATCGACACATGTGAGAAGCCCACCCACAAAGCCTCTTAGCTGACTAAGCAGCTTCAGTTAACTAAATATAATGTAAATTTGCCAAGGGACTTCTGTGCCCGGCTGAAGGGCAACTTTGGCAGTGCTCTTACAGTTTCAGCATTTCAAGATTCATTAATCCCTTTTCTGGTGTATATTTATGCCCCAGGAGGATTCCTTTTAAATTGAGTCTGCTCTCAGGGCCTTTTCTCTCAGCTTTGCCATGTTAACAATTCTGCATAATTCCTATTTTTGTTTTTTTTCCCTGATACCTGCTGTGTTCTTTTGTTATGAAGGATAGACATAATAAAACTATAACACTATCTTATCTTTTAAATCTCCAGGGAAAAAACCCAGATACCTTCCCTTCTTCTGGGTGGCCATTCATGCTCTCTTGATATGAATTTGGTGCCTGACTGACCAGATTTTAATGCTACTTTAACCCTCCTCCCACTAAAATAAGAACATAGTTCTTTCCAGAAAGTTTTTCTGAAACAATGATCAGATATTATTAAAATAATTTTCAAAACCTTGCATTTTAATCATAATGACTATATTTTTATGGCCATTTGGGTAGTGGCTTGAATTTTCATACTTCCAAAGCAAATATTTATTTAAACAGAATAAAATCTCAGCTACTTTCCTCAGCACCTTTGGAAAGAAACTTGAATTAGAAGCTGTCACTTTCCACATTACATCAGGCTTTTAGTATTTTTAACTTAGATTTCCCTCCTGATTCAAAATTGAAGTTTTTTCACAGCAAGAATTCAGGTGTGAGCTGTAAATAAACCCAAAAACCCCAAACAAAACAAAAACGCCACAAAAAACCCCAACCAAGCAACCAAAGAAACAAAAAGCTTTAGCCAGAAAACAAGACCTATAAAGGGCCACATTAATAAAAATCATTCTTTTTCAGTGAAGAATTATGAAACTGAGCTGAACAACTGGGGTATTTTTCGCCCAAAACCACACAGAGGCAGCTGGGGTTGTGTGGGGAGAAGAGATTCCTCTGTGAGTCACAGCAATCTCCATGAAAACAAAACTACCTTGTTTGCAGAACCTCTCTCCTGGATTCCTTTTACTTCACATCTCAGTAAGAACCTGGGAAAAAGCCAATCATCCTTGAATGTAAATAAAAATGAGTGCTGGTTTAGGGAGGGTTCCTTTTATCTCTGCTGGAGTTGTGCATGGAGTATTTCATCCTTGAAGGTGTGTAGCAGAATTTATTCATGGGAATAAGGAAGTCACTAAAGCTGATACCCTTCAACATAGAAAAAGCAGAGTGGTTCATGGATTTAATATTAAACCAAGGAATAGGCTACTTTGATCATTGAGTTTGATCTCTTACCTTGAACTTCAAACATTAGCAAATAGTTGAGGAGCTTAGTAGTAAAAGTAAGGTTTCAGCCATTAACAAAATAAAACAGTCATTCTCACTGTGATCTATATTTCCCTGAATTTCAAAAGGATTTACATCTGGGCCTTGTTTGAATATATCTCTAGTTAAAAGAAATCCCTTGAAAGTAACTTGTTCCTCTAGTCTATAGACAATGCTATTTTTAATAAACAGAAGAAGTGTTTCATTTTCTTTTTGAAAAATCAGTGTGGTAGTGAATCTATAAACATCTTGCAGGGTTTATAAAATTTGTCCTCACGATGCTTTTTTAGGTACTCCAGGTTGAAGCTCTGGTTTCTTTACACCCTGTTATTTATTTCTTTGTAACTTCAACACTTGACACACCAAATATAAAAGTTGTGGTTTGTTTGACCTTTATCTTCTCCCTTCCCATATACCTACTTCTCTGTTTGGAAAATGTTTTCTTCACTTGACAAGCCAAATGCAAATCCTCCAGCTTCAAGAAGGACTAAACTGCATCTGTCTAGTGAGGAAAAAACTATATTTAACACACAGCTGGAACCCAGATAGCTAAAATCGATCACCCAGACAACTGCTCCACTTGATCAATGATCCTTCACTCAGGTGGCCTCTATATGCATCCCTGAAGACAGTGCAATTACATTCTTGAAACAGTTCAGGATTTTAGCTTACATTTATTTATTTTTAAACTAAATTTCTTGGTAAGTGCATTGAACACTACCTAAAAATCCCTTTAAACCTTTTTTCCCCGCTAATTTTCATTTTCTTTTTAATCAAATTTCACCCTTTTTCCAAATCCACTAAATACTTGGTGAGGCACTAGTTACAGTAAGATAACCACAGTGCTAAACCAAAAAGAAAATTCATTCTTCACCTTATGTTCAACTTTGATAGATACAATCAGCATACAGTCTTTATAGTATTTTGTAAGTTATGGCAGAAGGTGGTTTTCTAGAATGATGTGCCAGGGAATACTTTTATTTCTCAAATTAGAGGTTACGCCCAACAGTAGAAATTTATCAAGAGCAAATACACATTGGAGCCCAACAAAATGGTGCTGATGGTCATCTGGTTGTTGATACAGCAGAGACTCATAGCTCTTGGTGAATCAGAAACTCAGAGGGTGTCAGGAGTTTGTTGCTGGTGCTTCTCACGACCCCACCAAAATATTGTGGCTTCAAGCCTGTGGCATCCAGAGTCTGATAGAGATAATTCATGGTTTGAGATGCTTATACTGAACTTATTACAGCAGTATCCCAGCAATGTTAGAAAACCTAACTCATTTTTATTATGGAAAGAATACTCATCTGTGTTTATATGTTCTTACTATTTCTTGTGCATATGAGAATAATAGCAGGAACAAGTGAGATAACTGATTAATTTTACTAATTCTTTGCTGGAATGAATAAGCTACAGAATTGTGTAAAAGTCAGTGTAAAGTTTGAAAACCTATGACAAACATCAACTGTACAGGCTTCAAACTTAATAATAGAATATCCTGAGTTGGAAGGGACCCACAAGGATCATTGAAGTCCAGACCCAAGAATCACACTAGGTGCCTGAGAGTATTGTCCAAACACTTCTTGAACTCCATCAGTCTGTTACCATCCACTGCCCAGCCACCATCTGGATGAAGAACCTTTTCCTAATATCAAACCTCAACCTTCCCTGATACAGCTTTATAGCATACTTAATGTGAGGATAAGTATTATCCTTAACAAAACTACTATCTAGATATTTCTCATAGTATTTTTTCATTTTTGAGATATTCAAAGCTTTCACTTGTATTCTTTTGTTTGACAGTCACAGGAAAAAAAAAATCATATCTACTCAGGTGTTTTTGGTCCTTCTGTCTCCTATTCCTCAGTCCTACAAATGTCAAGCAACTCTGTCTCACTGAGATCTCAATTCAAGCTTTTTGGTTAACTTTACCCCTCTGTAGACCTTTGTACAACAGCCCACTTTTGGTCCAACGCTGACTTTACCTTGTTTTTCATCTAATCTTCCCATATATCCTGAGTTCTTTTCACTGTTCTCAATTCAAAGAGCGATTGCCTTCAGTAGATGTAAACATAGTCAATAAGGTAAAATGGAAGATGCAGAATGTCCTTGCAGAGTAGAAGCTTACTCCAAAAGTCCTAATTTTCTTTTTAATTACTTAATACAGTTTTAGGTAACTTAATTAAGAACAGAGCCAAGAAAAAGGGATGTACAATGCTATCTTTGACTAATTCATTTCTGAAGAATTTAGACAAGTTAAACAAACTGTAAAAATCAATACCCTTAATTTAGGTTACTTACTTGGTATCTGCTTCACTGAAACGGAAGGTGCCTGGCTCAGGAGAGTGAGCATATCTGATTACAATGCAATATACAAATAATGAGGAGACAAATTTGCCAGAAAAGATCTGCAGAGAAGGGAATGGCATGGTCTGGCTTTGGCATCTTCCTCTGTGGTGAGCAGGATACCTTTGGGAGTTTTGAATGCTTTCTTAAATTGCATAAAGCCACTGGAAAATTTAGGACCATCTTTTCATTCATGTCCTCTTCTAAGAACTGACGTGTAACAAGCTAAAGGTAGGCTAGTTAAAGCCATGCATGTAAGGATTGGGGAAGCAAAAAGAATCAGCTTGTGGATTAGGCATGCAGATGCATTGCAAAAAACCCATTTTGGTGAAAGCCCTTCTCTGTTTGTACATACTGTATTAGATCACCAGTGACTTAGAACAAAACTAATCTGGCTACAGAATGTGGCAGCCTTCTGCATCCTCACTAGTATGTCCAAAAAATAGGCAGCTCTTTGCCTTTCCCCTCACTAACTCTTGATTCATATGGGTGCCTCCAGAAGAAGGTAGATAATCCATGAGAAGGACTCTCCAACAATTCCAGCAGCAAGGATGGAGCACGGCACCCAGATCTTTGTGGTTCAGTATCTGCACTACCTTCAGGCAGAAGTGCCAGGGTGCCTGAACTGCAGCCAAGCTGTAGGCTCCATGCGTGCCTACCCCATCAGTGCATCTCTCTCCAGTGATCAAGACTTTTAGAGAGGAAAAGGCTACAGAACAAGATGAGAGTAAACTAATGAAGTTGTTATAGTGCCCAATGATGCTAACCTCTCCTGAAAATGAGGACAAAATATGAGAAAATTCATTAAATCAACTGAAAGGTTACAAAAATGAAGTCAATTAAATGATGCAGAAATTTTGCATATACTTTTATCCCATTTCTTTCTTTGTGCCAACATTTTTTTCCCAAAAAGCCAGATCCTGTCCTCCTTAATTATCTTCAAGGCTCCCTTTGACACTTCAAGAGGACAGTTGTTTACAGTCACACACTGAGTCCATAGCAGACCTTGGAGTAGTAATTTGGCATCCTACCAATGAGGCTACAGCCAGAAGTTACTAGGTCATGCCATTTCTTGATACTACTAGTATTATTTTATTAGACTAGTATATATTTTTATTAACTAGTATTATTTTATCTTCTAAGTCACAAAGCTGTATAAAATGTTGAACACAGATTCCTTTGTTGAGAAAATAATTTTTAAAACATATTTTTCTAAGAGAAATTCTTTTTTGTTCCTTTTCAGAGAAACATTTTCAATAATCAAACACTAAATCTAAATTAGAGGACTTTGTTTAGGAGGAAGTTGCATCTTTACTTAAAGAAATGCTTTTAATCAACAACACCACTTTCCTCCATATTGCAGGGCAATTATTTATGTATTAGATTTGCATCTAATTTGTGCAATTAAAAATGATAAGAAAAAGTCTTCCTTTGGATCTGAAGAGGAAATATAAAAGTTCCTATATGCAATGAAAAGTACATAACGTTATTCAGTTTGCATGACTATGAAAACTGAAATGTTGAGGCAACAAGAAATTGTTTAGCAAACTTCCAAATTCCCTTCACTAAAACTAAAGCTTCCTCAGAATAAGATTATAGTTTTCCATCATTAAATTAGATTGAATATGTATTTTCTTTTATCTGTGATAGTGCAACTACATAAAAGATGTGATTTTGGATAAAGGGGGTTGTTTGGCGTACCATTATTTGTTAACTACTGAGCACTGTCTGACCCGTATTTTAATTTTTACAGTAGAGCCTGCTAAGACTACATTTGCTATCAAACTGTTTTGTACAATGTAAATTAAAAGCTTAATATTTTGGCAATATGAGAGAGAAGAGATAACTGAATGTACATCCATATATGTAACAAATACGCATTAGAAGACATATATATCCCTCCTTAAAAGAAGGTAATTTTTATTGGAATGACTTTCCTTGGGCTCCAACAAAAAGCCAACACATAGTTACTGCCGTTTTAAGAAAAAATTTAGAAAAGGGAATTTTTTCCAGCTCAGTAGGTGATATTCACAAAGAAAAGCAGTTTATAAGAGCTAGTCATTTGGATGTGAGAGGTAGCTCATGTCCTCTTCTCTCAGCATTCAGTTCCATGTTTGAACATTTGAAGCAAAATAGGGTGGAAGTTCAGAGCAGGGGCATGTAAATTCAAGTGAGAGTATTTACACTATAACTACTTTTAAAGTAAGATGTTTTATTAAAAGTATTTTGTCTTAAGAAAATTGAACTGTATATCTGACTTTTATATTAGCTGTCTATGCAAAAAGAATTTGGAAGAAAAACAAACAATGAAATTACTGGTAAGTCCTTTTTTTTCAGACTAATGCACTCTTTCAGTGCTAGGCAGTGAAGATAAACTATGTCTTTGATACTGTTTTTATTACAGGTTTGGATTACAGATTTCTTTTCAATGACCTGTCAAAATTAACAGGCTCCTTACTGTTCACAGTTTATCAGGATGCCCCAGAGCTACTTCAGCAATGAAGAAAGCAAAGCTGTCTGGAGAACAAATGCTAACAATAAAGCAGCGGGCCAGTAATGGTAAATTTTTAATCATTATGTTCTTAAATTCTAATTCTCTGTAAACGAAAGTTACCATTGCTCTATTGCCTTTTTTCCTGTACTCTATATAAATTGTAAATTCACTGTCAGTGGAAGTGAAAGGCTCTGGAATTGTGAATTCTCTATCAGTAGAAGTGAAGTCTAATGCTCTGGAAACCTGAGCCAGGAGTAGAGCAGTCAGATCGAGTTATGTCTGTATAAATCTAAAACTGTAAAATATTTCAAAGTAGAATATACCATTATAATTTGTTGGTTCACATTTAATTCATCACAGAGCAATAGTTAGTCTTATATTGTTGCAGGATTCAGAAGAGAAAAAGGGTTTATTTCCAGAATGTCAATTCCTCCTGAGTTCCCTTGAATTCATTTGGACCTATGGCTCCATAACCTCTGGCAGATGGAGATGACTTTGTGCCATTTCAGCTCCAGTAATCTGCAATTCTTCCTGGGAGCCTTGAGTTGCAGGGAAGATGATGAAAGTACCTTGGATGAAAGTCAGGATAGTACTCTGGTAGTTGAAGTGCAGTAAAAGCAAAATGTAGGTGCTTCATTTCAAGTAAGTAATATGATAAAGCCTTGTTTGGGAGATGCCCAAGTCCTGAGTTTTCTTGGAAAACTATGTAGTCACTTAGTCTGTGACAGTGCATGCATTTTCAAACTCTGTTTAGAGCCACAGAGCATTTGAACACAGTGCAGGAGGCACCTCAGCCCACATGACCAGCACAGCTGGAGAAAGCAATGGCTGTCTTTCTTCAAGAGCTTATAACCAGGGAGTGCAAGATCTGGATGTTATTTGCTCTGCAGCTGGGTAGTATTTAAAACTATAAGTATCTGCCATGCCCAGGAAGAATGCCTTAAAGAGTAATATGTGGATATATTGGCTACTTGGACACATGGCCTGCCTGAGCAACCCAGTGGACTTCTATGATGGGGTAACTTCATCAGTGGACAAGGGAAGACCTACAAATGTCACTTACCTGGACTTCTGTAAAGCCACAGCCATGGTCTCCCACAATATCCTCCTCTCTGAACTGGAGAGAGATGGATTTGATGGGTGCAGTGTTAGGTGAATAAGGAATTCATTGGATTGTCCCTTCCAGAGGGTCAATGGCTCAGAGTCCCGATGGACATCAGTGACAAGTGTTGACCCTTAGGGGTCTGTACTGGGACCAGTGTTATTTAATATCTGCATGAATGACACAGACAAAGAGATCGGGTGCACCCTCAGCAAATTTGCAGATGACACCGAGCTGTGGTGCAGTAACTCTCCTGAAGGACAGGATGCCATCCAGAGGGACCTGGACAAGCTGGAGGAGTGGCCCATGGGAATCTCATGAGGTTTAACATCACCAAGGACAAGGTGCTGCACCCAGGTCAGGGCAAACCCTGGTACCAGCCCAGGCTGGGGATGAACAGATCCAGGGCAGCCTGGCTGAGAAGGGCTTGGGGCTGCAGAGGGGATGAGAGGCTGGACATGACCCAGCCGTGTGCCCTTGCAGCCTGGAGAGCCAAACGTGCCCTGGGCTGCATCAAAGGCAGCGTGGGCAGAGGTGAGGGAGGGGATTCTGCCCCTCTGCTCTGCTCTGGTGAGACCCCACCTGCAGTGCTGCATCCAGCCCTGGGCTGCCCAGCACAGGAACAACATGGACCTGCTGGAGTGGGTCCAGAGGAGGCCACTGAGATGATCAGAGGGGTGAAGCAGCTCTACTGTGAGGAAAGGCTGAGAAAATTTGGATTGTTCAGTCTGGAAAAGAGATGGCTTAGAGGTGACCTAATTGCAGCCTTTCACCACCTGAAGGGATCCTACAACAAAGGTGCAGAGGGACTTTTTACAAGAGCACGTAGTGACAGTACAAAGGGGAAAGGGCTTCAAACTGCAAGACAGTAGGTTTAGATTACATATTAGGAAAATACTCTTTACTGTGAGGGTGGTGAGATGGTGGTGAACAGGTTGTCCAGGGAAGCTGTGGCTGTCTCGTCCATGGAAGTGTTTCAGGCCAGGCTGGATGTGTCTCTGAGAAACCTGGTCTAGTGGAAGGTGTCCCAGCCTGTGGCAGAGAGGTTGAAACTACATAACCTTTAAGGTCCCTTCCAACCCAAGCCATTCTATGATTCCATCAGAGTCAGGCACTGTGGGGAAAGGTGTGAAAGATTCACACTAGCAGAGACTGAGAACACAAGTTTTTCTGGCTTTAGGTGTTCATACTTTGACTTGAGAAAAAGCCAGATCTATCTGTCTCTTCCCAGAATTATTTTATGCTCTTTTTATATTAATTAAAAGGATAAATATATTAAACTGTTATAAGTTATTCCTGTGTGAATTCTTAGAAATGCAGATACCTTTACAATTCTGTGGTTTTTAATATTTATGTCACAAAATTATAGAAAGCACTTTCATTTTGCAAATTACTCTATATACCATTATTTAATAACACCCTTTTGAACCCTTTGTGAACCATTCTGAGCCTTCATTAAACGTTAAAAAACAACTGCAGAATCACAATATATCCCAGTACATCACCAAAATTTCTCTTGGTTGAAAAAAAAATCTGAATTAGTTGCAGGTTCTCTTGATATTGCTGTAATATGAAGAGATTACCATTTTAAGATTTTTTTACTTTCCTTTAGATCTGTAAGTGGACACACTCTTTAAATAAATTACATATGACAGTGAAGCAAAATTTGTTGCTGCAGGTACATTTCTTGTAATATAAAATTAAATTAATGTATATAAAGGTAAAGGCCCTTTTGATCCTCCAGGCATTTTCAACACCATCACTGGAGAATTACTGCAATTTTAAAAGGAAAAGTAGTGGAAAATAGTTCTTTTAAACTGCAGAATAAAAGTTTGAAGAATGCTTCATTTTTCTTTTTTGCTTGAAATAAATAGATTTTCTAATATGGAAATAATTAATTCACTGAACTCTGATTTAAACCTTAATTATTTTAACACATCTTTTATTTTTATGTCACACAGGTATAGAAAATGATGAAGAAATTAAACAGTTAGATGAAGAAATCAAAGAACTAAATGAATCCAACTCCCAGATGGAAGCTGATATGATTAAACTCAGAACTCAGGTAACAGTTTTATGAAGCCCTAAATTCAAGCTGCTTTTTCTACATGACTGATAAAAAAGATAGGAAATATACTGTTCACTTTTATGTTTCTTATATATTAAGATATTTATGCACAATTTGCTGTTTATAAAATATGAAAACAGTGTTCGTTATGCAGTTACTAACAGTAAAAAATACAAACAGAACTTAGCAAAATACAATCTTTAAAATAGTGACAAAACATGACCTGATATGGTCAGCTTGGTATTTCCCCTTGACAAAGCTGTGCCTTTTTCATAGCAGTTAAAATATTATGTGACAACATGATCATTAACATAAGCTGCATGGCTTTTGCCATGTCTTACAGAGGGAATTTAGACAGAGAAATTTGTGCTTGTTACACTTCATCATGTGATACACTAAATGTAGCCCTTGGTAGCAGTAGTGGTTCCAGAGATCCAGCTTAATTTATTTTTCATTCCACATAAATTTGTTAGGGCGAAAAAAAGCAGAAACCTAACATTAGACTGTTAACTCAAATCCCATTATTCAGCAGTCCTAAAACTGGACGGAAAAAGCAAAAGAAGAAAATCAATTGAATTCCCTAGAATTTTTCAGTGTCCAGAGTAGATTCTGGTGCTTGTCTCTTCACATGATTTGAGCACAGACACAATTTGTCAGTCTTTGGTCCCATGATCACAGTCACCCAAATGATCCCAACGGAAACAGAGTAAACCATTCCTTGTTACTTCTTTGTTTGCTGCTTGTGGAGATGGAAACCGTGTCGGTTCTCCTTCTCCTCTTGTAGAGTCATAAATACAAGGCAGGGTCTACGTTTTCAACTTATTTTTTATTTGATTTCTAAACCTTAGTCATATTGATACTGAAACGTCACTTCTTTTTCATGCCTGCATTCAGAGTTCTGCTGTCATTATTCAGCCTAGGGTTTGATTCATGGTTTACACAGTTTCCTGATGTGACCAAATATAACTGTAGGGTAATGAGGACAAAATCTGCAAGAGCATAAATCAAGAAGAATAATCAGTGGCAGGAGAATTACATATATTTTCTCTTGAGAAATTTGGTCATAAATTTTGATTCTGGAAGCTTCCAATTGCCTTATGTTTTCTTCTGCTTAATACACTGTAGGTGCTATTCCCGTACAGACTGATTTAGCTGAGTTTTTAAAAAGTGTGAATCAGTTTGGCTGTTACATGTACATTAGGTAAATGCTCCAGTTGTCAGTAATGTACTGCACTTTTAATTTTATATTTGGCTAGATGAATTGAAAAATAAAGCTGTGATAACACTATCATAGGCATAAACATGTATTGAGTTTCAGAGATTTATCTGGGCATTTCACATCAAGCTTTGATCTGAAATGAGTACAGAAGCCACACTTTAGTGGTCTCAGTTCCAGCTTTCATACTTCAGACTAGTGCCATTGTATATTCTTAGAGATCAGATTAAGCACTTTGTGGAACCACTGAATGTTCTTGGTAAAACAAAGCTCAGCTGGTGATTTTACCATTAAGTAAAAAGGATATTTTTCACAATTCAGTGCAGCACATTTAGAAAAAGGGTAGATTAAAATGATTAATGGGATTTTAAAAAGTAGAGCTATAAGTCCCTACAGTACTGGCAACTTGGATTAACTTTATTATGCACCTGTAGTTAAAGCAAGAGATATTTGGAGACTGTTTATGCGGACAAATCACTTTTCAAAATTATTTCTATCAGCTGGTGGGCTGCATTTCCATAAGCAGACAGAAAGTTTAGGTCCAAAATAAAACATGATACCTCTAACTACCTAACTGTGCCACCAGTTTCCAAACATTTACTCACCCATGGTTAAGTTAATATGTGCTTAAGAACCTATACCCTTCTGCCCATTACTACTGCACAAACCTCTGACCCTTCCCATCAGCATTTTAATTGTATCAGTTCTTCCCATAGCTCACTCTCTAGGCCAGTGTAGAATGGATAAACCTTATTTTGAGAATTCAAAACCTTGTGTTCTTTGGCATTTTTTCCACTTCACTGGCTTCTTTTTTCTTGTCAATGTATATTTTAACCTACACACACACAGAGCACACTGTACACTCTGTACTAGATGTCAACAGTTATCACCCCATGTGAAAAGTAAGGACAGGGCTACAGAGGAAAGTGCAGGCAGAGGGGAGTGAGCTCTACATGTGCTCTTGATGAGCTGGACATAAGCCAGTGCTTGTCTGAAATCCTTATAACTCCAGTAGCACACTGCTGTCCCCAAGCTCAGGGAAGCTTTCTCTCAGCAATGCTTTTAGCTCAAGCGGGGCACCACACAAGGTCAGAGCTAACGTGTTTGGTTACCTGGAAACACAGGCAGAGCACAGTCTCAGTTGTTTGCACCTGTACATGTAGCAATGCCACAGGGCTATGTGCAAATACTCTTCAGTTTCTTCAGTTTTCCAAGTCATTGTATGTATTGGAAAACTTTCTGAATTTGTATATACATTGCAATAACATGCTCAAAAGCAGCCCTGTGAGTTTGCACAGAATCATATTATACTTATAAAGAGCTAAACACTGGCAGGAAGGAGTGGTGCATTCTTAATTAACAAGATATATATGTAGCTGAAAATTTAACAAAAGCATGACTTACTGCAGAATGCCCTTAAGAATGGCTTCTAGGAGTTTAACTGCATGGGTGAACTTGCAGAACTAAGGTCCTTAATGCCTTTCAACTGTACAATAAAAGCTCTAAAGGAGTGGAATAAAATCCAAGTTCATTAACTCACTATTACCAGTATTGAAAAGACAAGCTGTTAAAGTTATACAACATACATTGGGTATAAGAAAGCTTTAATGACAATAAGAACTGCAGACTCAAGCAAAACCTTTTAAAACATGAATGAATAGACCTTTTCTCCTTTCCCTGGTATTTCTGTTATCTCTCCCTTCAAAGAGTGCATGCTACCAGTTTGCCTTATATTACAT
>VWYI01020188.1:44518-54518 GCA_013399455.1 Anthoscopus minutus | reverse complement strand
ACAGCTCTTAGACCTGTGACCAACAGCTACATTTTTATCAAGTTTTGTAATAGATCAAAAAAAATCTCTATTATCTCTAAGCAATCTCTAACCTTGCCTTTCTATTTAGTCCATCATATCATGAAGTTCTTTATGTACAATATATTAATTCTGTGCTGAATAATCTTCTCATCTTTGGTCATTTCTGGTTTTGTTATTTAAAATCAGTAATGGGATTATGTGTCTCCGTAGTACCAAAAAGACAAAAACAATGTCAGAAACTGTATGCACAAGTAACTTTGAGCTCTGTCTTGTCACTACTATATACAGAGTTTTCCTTCCTCTTAAAGCAGTGGGGAAGGTATGGAATGGAGAATGTGCAATCAATTATTCATTCAACACTTATTTGGAGAAAACCAGATCTAGATCTAGAGCAAGAGTTTTCATTACAGACACTTTTTTAAATGGATTGAAACTGATCTCTGAGCAGAACATTTAATTTAGCTGAAAGCAGACTTGATTTTCTTAACTACCTCTCATGAATGGTAAGGAATAATTTGGGGATTCTTGAGATTCACTGACTGTACACTGAAAATCACTCCTCTTGCAAATGCCTCCAAAAAGTGTGATGAGCCCAACTGTCTGGGAAAGGATCAAAACAGGAAAAAAAAGAAGCTGCAGAACAAGTAAACATGGTCCATAAGAAGCAAAAGAAGCAGAACTGTCAGACCATCAAAAATGCAGACATATAAAATGGAGCAAGTAGCAAAAGAATAGATGGGAATGCTCTTTATTTCACTAACACTTTCAGTAAACTACAAAAAGAAAGGTTCACAGTAAAATCTAGTTTTGCTGCTCCTCCCAGGAAAATGGCATGGCAACAGTAATAGCAGCAAATTTAACCAATTCAAACTTATTCAGGAGAAACTTCTTTCTATCAGGTGCAGATTTCTCTGATTCTCACCTGCTTAGTTATATGGTCCTTTATAAATAATTATCTTCTGAAATTCCCTTCCTGTTATTTCGTTCTTTCTCATTTGCACCATCTATGGTTATCAGAACACATATGAGGACAATTTCTGAAAATAACTTAAGCTGAATTTCTGTTGCAGGAGGAAGGTCTGGAACTGGAAGAATAATTCATTCCAGGAGAGAGAAAGGAATGGTCTTTTTAAGAACTTGCATTTACTGTAGGATAGATTATGCAAAATTCTTAAAACCAAGAGCAAAATGTGGTATGTCTAAAAACAGATATTGAAGTATCAGCAGACCTGCTAAGTTTTTGTAGTCATGACTTTTGTGACTGTATAATTAAAAGCCACTTTGAACTGACAGGCATGAAAAGGGAATCTTTCAGGGTAGGTGGGTAAATAAGCAAGAAGTGATAGCAATATTCATGGCAAAGGTTACACCTCTCATTGGACGTGCTGAGGCTGCTAGCACTGCACAGGAGGTGATCTCATCTGTAGATAGGGATCATGAAAACCACTCCATGGTTCATCTTGTCCACACATGATCAGCAGCTGTCTGAACAGCAATGATCAACACCTTGGGAAGTCATTGTTCTCACATGCTTCCCTTTGAAAGTACTGGATAACCTTGATTTCTTCAAACTGCAATTTGAATTCACCCACTGTTTCCTAAGGAATCTGATACACAGTTAAACAATCATGACAAAAAAATCCGTAGATTGACGGTAAAATAAAAATGGTAAATTTAGATAAAACATAGATAAAAGGTAAAATAAAAAGGTATATATGCCCCTTGTAATACTATATACTAACATATAGCAGCATATATAATAATAATCATAGCAATAGGCATCTATTAAATGATCTATTTTAAATGCTCCAAGTGCTCTTCGTCCAAATCTCACTGCAGTCAAGAGAAAGTATGACTTTAATGAGCAGGGCTGCTGCTGTGTGGCAAGGTCCTGAGCTGGCTTTGAAAAGAATCTGCCTAGGAATTCTTTTCCAAAAGAAGACCAAAACTATTTTAAACACAGAAGAATTCAGGTTTTTAACAAACGTAGGGGAGTTATTTTTTTAAACAGCTAGAAGTGAAATAAAAAGATTTTTCAGGTGTTCTCAAGAGCTCCTTGCAAGCATGTCCTTTCTTCCAAGCTTCCAAAAACTTTTTGAGTCGCTGGCTAAGCCCTCACTTATGCCCCCTGGCCCTAAGAGGCTCCTCAAGCCCTTTCTGAGAAGTAACTCCAGCTGTCTGCTCCACCTCTCTCAAACACTAACTGGTCCCTGCATTCCCACAAAGGAGCAACCTTGTGCTTCTGTGCCACTTGGTATTTTTCAATAACACAATTTGTAAGAGTCAAATAAAATGAACATCATGACTCAAAAATAGAAGTGGAATTAGGAATCACTCAAGTGCCCTCAATGTTTTGTTTTTTTAATATAAGACCTAAAAACTTTATTCAGTGAAGAGAAGGGGCAGGGAAAGTATATGAAGAAGGATGAAAAAAGAAAGTTTGAAATGGAAAAATAATGACCGTGTCCTTTTAATTCTGGTGCCTCTGATAAAAATTACAAAAAAATATTAGAAGTATGTTTCTCATGTTGGTCTTACAAATGATACAGGGATTATATTTTTTTTCCATTTACAGGATAGTATTTTCTACTAAAATGCCTGCCAGCTGCCAGCTTCTTTATAGATACTTGTGAAAGAGGCCAAGGTCTCTTCTGGTCTGTTTCTCTGCAGAACAGGATGTCTTAATTGCACTGGGCTTTTCAAATATTTTGCTTTTTTGATAAAACAAAAAGAAAAGCAGTTAAAAATCAAACAACCCTGTCTCTTTCACACTCATTACTACTGTTTTGGCTGTTCTGCTAGAAAAATAAGAGTGAGAATAAAACGATAATTGCCAATGAAAGAAAAACAAACAAAACAAGAAAATCAGCAGAAAAAAAAATGATAAAATTTGCTAATTTTCAAAAATTCTTCCACCTAACTTTCAAATGATAAGGATAAATAGCAGAGCCTTAACTCATGTTTTAAAGATATTGCCACTTTCAGTTAGAACTGGATGGGAATAAATTATGCTTTCCCCAAGCTATGAAAAAAGAGAGAAAGGAACCAAACCAGCCAAATGTCCATTTTGTGGATGAGATGGGACAAACAGATGAGTGGAGGCCAGTGGAGCATGTACAGCAAGGATTGTGGAGAATATTACTGTCTGTGCAACTGAAGAGAATTGTACATTACATTGATTTGCATGCAAAGGGTGCCCATATCCCTACAGATTTTAGTAGTGGAATTTTTTCTCCATTTGTTTCATTAGCACGCTGTGTTTCCTTACTCTTATCTAAGTCTTGCATCTGGAATGGCCATTTTGTTCTCTTGGCAGGTCATTATAAATTCAAGGGCCAACAGGAAAAGAGCATGGCTGCAAATATGATATTTTGGTCATGATACCAGAGTTACAAATCAGGACCTCCGATTTCACTTCCATTGTAACTTGGAGTTGGCCCCCTGGGGCAAAGAACATTGTTTTGTTTTGTTCTGTTTTCAGTACTTATTTGTTGCGCTCTCGTTCACAGGACCTTCTTACTGTCTAAAAAATCACTTAATTTTAACCAGAGACTGTAACAAACAACAGAACATCAAAGGTGACTAAAGGAGGAAGATCAAACAGCAATTAGTCAATCCGGGGAGCAATTAGAGGACACTGAAAGTGCCCTTGGGGAGAGAACAGGACTGAGCTGGCCCACCCTAGTTGAACAGTCATATTGGCTTTGATCAGCCTGGAAAGCGTGGATGAATGAAGGGAGGTCTGTTGATAGCCTCAGCTTCTGACAACCTAGCTGAACACACCCTCTTGCCTCTTGGTATGCCTTGGTATTTGACCCAAAAGTTTGAGAAACTACATCTTTCTGGTATATTATCTTTAAACACAAATGTCTATATGGAAAAATATTTATTCTTCTGAATGTCCTGTAAAGTATTGCATTACTTCTGATTTTTCCAAGGCCTTTGTTAAACTATTACTCCAATCAAAGTATGGTAAATTGATTTTGCTTCAGAAAAGCTGCTGCATTTCACTGGAAGCTAAGGTCATGATGAATAGAGCAGACCATTCCTGTTCCAGATTGTGTCATGTTGGTGAAGTTGCTCATGACTCACCCTTTAAGCTTGTGAGGCATCTTGCCAAAGCTGGTCAGCCAGGCTCAGCTGTTGTTAACAATGAGCTGTCATTGCTGAAGGGCAGGCCAGGTGATGAAAAAACCAGATGATGCCTGGAGGGGGCAAAGACCTCTTGGCCAACCTTCAGCTGAGGCAAGGGCAATTGCCAGCAACCTTTCTTAGCAGTCATGTCTTTGTCTAATCAAATCTTGAGAATCTCTCAGAAAGACGATTCACAGCATTTCCATGTAATCTGTGCCAGTGCTACACTGCCATCCTAGTAAAAATACTTTTACACAATATCTAACCTAAATTTCTCAAATCACAATTTACAACAATTACACCCGTGTCACTGTTATTATATTATCTGCTGCTGCAAAAAATGGCTGTGTTTTATCAGTGTTTGTACTTCAAGTGTCATGGGTTGCTGTTGGATCACAAACTTAACCAAACTTCACCAGATCAAATAAACCCAGATCCCTATGAGTCTATGCTCATAGGTCATGTACACAGGCCACTGGGCATCTTAGGGTTCCTCTTTCTAGCTTTTTGTCCTCCCCTTTGATCTGGTAAGGCAGAAGAGGATGTGCCCTTCCAGGTGGGACCTCACGTGCACCTGCTGTGGCAGAAAGTGTCTTCCCTTGATCTGATGCCTATGTTGCTCCTGCTGATGCTCATTTATATAAAATTAAGAACAGAAAACATCTACACTGCTCTGGAAAGTTGAATAGCATTTTTTCATCACTGCCTCCAGGACCCTTCCTAGGATTTGGTCCCTCCTGCTAGCCAGGAACAGGGCATCAAGCACCTCCCTGAGGGATGAGCTAAGACTGGGTCAGGATTTTGACCTGGGCTGGGGTTGGGATAAAGCCCATGGGGGTAACCAGACTCTGGCATACCCCTGGGATGTGTGGGCAGGGCTGAAGCCAGGCTGGAAATGGCAGATTGCTTAAGAGCAGGTCTGCTTGCCCTCACAGGGGCTCTGGCCTTCCCCACAGCAGCTCCCTGTGCCCAGGGACCAACTCTGCTCTTCCCAGATTGTCCCGGCACACCAAGAGCCAGGCCCCTGGGCTCAAGGTGCCCAGGATCAATCCAGTATCCAGCTGGGAAGTGGGAACAGTCCCACAGCATTCATTGGTCTTCAGACAGGACATTTGGTTTTATTTAGGATTGTAAGACATGTGGCTGGTGGCTCTGATTCTCTGAGGCCTCCAGACACAACTGCACAACAAATCATAGCCTGGAATCTCTTGAGGTATTGCCTCATTGTAGTCAAGGGATTAAACAAATAACACCCAATTTCCCGCTATGCTGATATTAAGGAAAACTACTCTGTGGGAAACCAGGAGCTCATTGGTTCAAGCACATTTTCCTTTGGGAAAGTCTCTTCAGGGGAGTTTTCTTACTTTCCTTTCTCATCACAGGCAGCCTCTTCCACTGTATGCTGGCTGGCCAGCCATGATTTTCTGTATTTTAAGTGGCTTGTCAAAGCAGGGCTTAATAACATTTGTTTTCTTTTATTCAGTATTTTTCTTAGCATGTAATTAAAAAATCCAGAAGGATAAAAATAGGTTATCCTCCTGTGCTATCTACTTTCCAAGCCTGGCTTCACTAGCCAGTGCAGGTTGGTAAGTGTTTTACTGCTACTGTGTAACCTGTGAGAGTTGTGTAGAAGCAAACCAAAGGAATTAGGTCTAAATAGATCTTTATTGCACAGTTGGCAAAAAAAACCAAGCTTATGACTTATTTTCCTGTATATCAGATAAGGGATAGGCAAGGTCCATTTCCTGCGTGTAACAAACCATCCATTTGAAAGGGAGGGCACATTAAAATGCATTGGCTGAAATAACAGAAATATATGGCAAATGTAAGTTATACTGTCTGATTTAAGACACAGTAAGCGTCTTTCCTTGAACACATTCACTAGCACCAGGTAGTCTGGTTGAAGTGATGATTCAAAGACAAATTGGAAGACAATCTTTTCCTTTTCTTTGTCAGTCACATGAATTTATTATTATAAGGGAACTAATTACACTTGTTCGGGTGTCTGCAAGTCACCAGGCAAATAAAGTTACCCATCACATTCCACAGCTAGGCACACTCTTGTTTGAACTTGGAGGGAACACCTTTTATTGTTGGAAGGAACCACTGAAGGAATAATTTTCTCCAGAAATTCATATTATATTCAAGAAAGCAGAATGGCAGCTTTTAAAGGTATCAACGTTATTATCCCAACTGAGAAGAAGGATTGGTGAGTATGTGGAGACAATATCCTCAATTTTATTCGCTGTGCCAGCAGATATGATAAACCCTCAAGTGTCCATGGTCAGAGAAGTTACATTGCCTCTGACAGATATGAAGATGCACGAGGTGTTTCAAGAATGATTTATCTGAGTACAGCCTCAGCTTTTCTGGATATGTGAGAAATGCTTATGAACAAACATTTATGAATTATGAATTTTAATAATCACATTTAGCACAGTTGCTGACATGCCATCCAGCTACTCCATTACTCGCTCCATCACTTTGCATATATAATAGAAATAAAAGGTAAGATTATATGCTTTCAAAACCAGTTTGAGTTTTGTTTCTGCCTTTAAAAAATTAACAATCACATGTGTTTAATCTTTAGATCCCCGTGCTGGTATATTATCATGAAAACATTTTAAATGTAAGTTTCTCTGGTGCTTCATTAGAAATTTTGTCAATCTGATCCTCTTGACTGTTACTGTTATTATTGACCAAAAGGTTCTAACCAATAAACTAGGTCATGATTCAGTGTCTGCTAAAGACAGTGCAAAGCACTTTCACTGTCAGGTATCTGAAGATATGTTGAAATGTCTAGAATGCCTGATTTTATATCCAAAGTTAGAATGTTAACATGGAGATTTAAACTAAGGTGAAGAGGATTTGAGTATATATTTCTTTCACCTGAATTTTTAAAGAAACAAACGAAAAAAGTATTAACTATTTGATCTTTTAGAAAGTTTTGGTTTAGTACCTCAGCAAAGTAAAATCTATAAAACTAAATTACTGGTATGGAATAAAACCAGCAAGTGGCAGTATTTGACAAAAATTCGCGAGATGGATAGGAAACTTTTAAAAGCAAATGGAGATTTACATTCTATCTAACTATAAGGTAATCACTTCTGCTAGTATTCAGAAAGAAACATATCTCATTTCCAGCATATTTTTTTTCTTTTTTTTTGTTAGATCAACACTTCAGATAGAGAAATTTGAAACAGAAGACAAATTTCCCATGGGTATTTATATGCAGGGTCAACAAAAATGACCCTGCACATTTTATAAAAAAATCTTCTATAAAAACTGGCTTAGAATAGAAACATATATCAAAACCATTTGGAAGTTTTATTTATCACAAACTTTCAATACAGAATAGCGTGCAATGAAGATTAAAATCTTGCAATTATAGAACTGTTTAGGAAAAGACCTTTAAGAGCTTTAAGATCACTGACATAAATGTAACAGCTCATTCTTCTGGATTCCACAGGGCATGAAAAAAGTCTAACTTACACAACTTATGAGGCATCAATAACGTATTAACCGAGAGCCTGGAAGTTGCATGTAACTAAGTAAATGGCAAGAATGCTACAGCACACGTTACATCTAGATTGCTTAAGGACAGTGAGAGTATCTATGCACTTTTATTCTCACTATCAGAATTACATGTATAATAACACAGATACTTCTGAGGCATAGCACAATAATCTATCAAGATCCCAGCTGCTAGAAGCTTTTCAGATGTACTTTAATTTCCGACCAAAAACATAATTTTAACTATGTACTTTTTTTCTGAAAAAGAAGTCATTGTAAAGCACCAGAAATACCTGAAGTAAATTGTCATCATATTTTCCTAAGTGCTACAAATATCCCAATTTGTTGCTATCTCTATATTACTTTGTTTAATTATCTTAGCTCAGATGTTCTGCTGCTTTCATTACAAGTGTTGCAGGATGACAGATTTACAGCTGCCAGGGAGCTCTAATGTGAGTGGCATTTCTGCAACAAAAACTTACTTGTGCCAACATTTGCACTTTGTAGGTCAAAAGTGCCTGAGGTTTTCCTGCACCAGGAAACAAATTTAATGTTCGGATTAAGATATGCTTATATTCCAACACTGATTAGAAATGCAGAGGAGATGATAACACATAGCAGCTGCCTGGTAAATTGACATCGAGGTGATGAACTTTTTAACCTGCTTATTCTGTAAATTCTCTTCTACTTCAGACTAGTATCCTCTGCTGTAAAACAGCTGATGTGGATGTATATGAGTTTCTGAGCAGCTTAGTATGTTGAAACAGAAGACTAAGTCCAGTCCTGCAACAGTATTTAGAAGTGCAACCAATTTGGAAGTGTACCAAACTGGTAAGAGTCTTCTAGGAGTCTCTGACCACCCTGGAAACTCAGTAATCATACTGACAGCATGTCAGTAAGCCCCCCCCTTATCTCCAGACACAGACTGAGCCCCCAGGCTCCCAATTAACCACTGGGGTGGTGAAGGAGCTTTTAAAGGATTCAGGACAGAACCCCTGAACAGAAACTCTACTTCTGTACTTCCATTAGCTAACTACTTTTTAAAGATATCAGCAGTTATGTTGCTTTAGGGAAGGAGACAGTGACTCATGAAAAACATAGTCAAAGATAATGAGTCATCTCAGTGTATTTTAATTCTGTGCCCATTGCTGATTTCCAGCATCACAGCAGACTTCCAGGCTCTGATTTCCTTCATGAGGTATTCAACTTGATGTTAAAAAAAGAAAGTGTCCAAAAGTCATTCCCAGACTCATGGGATAGTGAGATTCAGAATAACAGAATCACAGAATGGATGAAGTTGGAAGGCGCCACAATGAGTAATTTGGTCCAACCTCCCAGCTCATGCAGGGTCATTTTGGAGCACACAGAACAGGATTGCATCCAGACAGTTATCTCCTGTGAGGGAGATTCCACAACCTCTCTGAGAAATCTGTTTCATGAATTACTGTAGTTAAGTTTTAGGCAAGAATGGCCTCTACATTGTTTCTTGAAGAAAAAGAGGTTCAGGCAATGCTGCAGAAGTACCATGGCTTATTTCTGGGGTGCACCAGGGGGTGCTGACATCCATCATTTATAAGAGAATGCGTTATTGACAAACATAATAGGTGAATTGCTATCACTGTCACCATATATATCATATATGTCACCATATGCCAATGCTCACCTGGGATAGGCAAAGGGTTGGGTATTGATCTGCTTAGAACTGACCGACATCACATAAGAATGACAGGGCAATGTTATAAATCTCAAAGGCAATCTAGTTTTTTTATTTTCAGGCAAGATTCGTTTTGAGAAAGTATTAAGATCATGTGAACTGTGGCTGCAACCATTATTCTTCTAAGTGACATTCTAGGGGGTCCTCTTATACCTCCTTGCCTGTGCATCCACCTACCCCAAACCACCATCAGAAACTAATTCAGGGCAAATCCAACAGATTGTCCTGGCTCAGCAGTAAAAGTCACAGCACTCACAGGGGAGGGTCCAAGGGTTGTGTATCTGGGTTTTCAAAGCAGGGCAGAAATGGAAATTGGCTTGTTGGACTTGCTTCTTTCCGTAAGGGTTTCTCCTTCCCTGATCTGTTTGTCCTCATCTTTTCTTTTTACTTTCTGTTCACCTTTCCTCTCCTTACTCTTTCTTTCTCCTTCTCCACTCCCCTCATTTTGCCTTCCTTCTCTCATCTCCCGAGATGCAAGCTGCTGTCCCGCTCAGGGGGTGCCTTCAGTCTCTGCCTTCCGAGCAGAGAGCCGGGGAGGCGGGCGGACCCCCGGCCCCGGCCGGGCTGTGCGTGCGCAGGGCGGTGCGGAGCCCCGCGCGGTGCGGCCGCCCATCCCTC
>VWYI01020188.1:24111-44223 GCA_013399455.1 Anthoscopus minutus | reverse complement strand
CCCGGGCGTCCCTGCGCTGCTCCGGGGCTGCGCTCGCCGCCCCCGGCCCCGCGGTCCGGCCGTGCCCGGCGCGCCCCTGCCCGGCTCTGGCGGCGCGGCCTCGGGGGGCTCGGAGCAGTGCCCCCGGTTCTGTGGGGCTCTTAGAGGTGCATGTTCAGGTTAGCTTGCGGGCTTTGTGTCCGACCTCAGTCGTCCCTAGAAAGATTTCAGTAATTCCTTAGTATCCTGTTTAAAAGCATATTCTGGCGGTAGGGGGATCGACAGGGTGGCACTTTTTGCTCAATTCTTAGGCATGTTGGGGATGTACGAGCAAACCGGGACCCAAACCCTGGGCTTGCTGAAAACTAACCTGGCTCAGATTCGTGCAGATTTGCGGACATTAGATAATAATTAGTTTTTAGTTCAGGCACAGATGTGAATCAGCAGATGTCCGGACGTTACTCTGGTTCCTATTTTGGGTGGGATTGCATTGGTATAAATTTCAGTATTGACAATGATTGACATTTAGTTCACATTGGCTTGACTGAAACAGTTACCTTTCCAGGCATATTTCCCTGCAATAAAGGCAAAGTTCCAAATGAACATCACACGCTATTTTGTTTCGTGGCTTACTGAGAGGAACGGATTTGTTCCACTGACCTGCTTATATGTTACTTGGGCTCAGAGAGCTCTTGGCACCAGCCCTGCCCTTTCCTTACACACACATAGCCGTGGAAGCTGAGCAGAGCTTGGCCCTGGGAATTTTCTGAGGGGCCTCCTGTCATAAATTAGCTTGTGACTTTGTCAGATATTTTCAAAAGGGGTCTATAAAGCCTTGCTGTGTTTCAGCTTCCAACTATTATTTAATGTGAAGAGTACAGTCATTTAGCATTAACTGCGTCCCTCTTTGGCAAGAAGTGCAGGCTTTTGGCAGAATGGGATTAGCCCTGCAGTACTTGTAAACCTTTTAGGGAACAGGACAGGAAGTGGGTGGTTAATGTTTCTTACATTTGAAACAAAGTACATTTACAGAACACCTTTTGCCTTGAGATTACAGGAAACTGTGTAAAGCTAGCTTTGTGAATCATCTTAAATGTAAAATAAGACAAAAAATTCTTAGAGTGTGGAGTCAAGTCTTAGTGGCTTGGTTTAATCTTAAAGGTAGAAGGGTCTGCAACAGCAGAAAGTATTAGATTAAACCTCTCCAGGCTGGAGCTCCCCTTACTGTGGGTATTTATAATCTTGCAGTGAGTCAGGGGAGAATGTGTAAACAATGCAAGTGTTATACTTATCTAACCCCACTAATATATCAAGTTGTCCAGTATCCCAAATCTGAACTATCATTCTGGTATAATGCAAGCTACGGTGCTGCAGAAGTAATGCAAAAGAAGTTAAAATTATGTTTTCAGCTTGACAGAGAATGGTTGTTTTCAAAATATGCCTGTGGATGACCAGCATTCTTCAAAACCTGGCGGTGACCTTACTTGTCATCTAGAAACGGGTATTATCCTTTCTGGACAACTGACTGGGGAACTATTGGAAATAAAACAGGCAAATATTACATCTGTGAAAACTCACAGATTTCTCCTGCTACAGTTCTGCTGAATGGCTGTGAATGGAAAGGAGCTAGGTCAGAAGATAGTTGGGCAATATGAGTCTTTGGGACAAAGCACAATGGTACAATTCATTTAGGAATCAGTAGTTTGAAGGTACCAATCATACATAAATAGCTTACCTGTTTTATATGGATTTCCTACTTTTAGCTGTAGGAAGTATTTTCAGAATAACTATTACATGTCTGAGGTACTCACTGAATTACCACTCCTTTTTTTTTACTTACCTGCGATGTTGAACTGAAGCTCTGCACTGCAGTGTTACACTTCACAGAGGCAGCCCATCTCCCACAGAGGGCTTTCTACACAAAAGAACAGTTTATTTTTTAAGCATGAAAGTATGCAGTTATTTAATTTCTGATTTGACTCTCAATGTTTGTCTTTCAAGTGGTGCTTGTATATTAAATGCATTTTCTTTAGTAGTGGTGTTGATAGTTAGATAATTAAAAATAATCAATTAATTTAAATCGATCTCCTTCCTCTTTAAAACAAAAATTTAGGAAATCCTGCAATGTGTATTGCTGATTGATTAAGTCCATTTTTACTGGCAATTCCACATTCTCATCTGTTTTATTTCTTACAACATAGACTGACTGTGCAAAGTAATTTTGTACAAAAGTATCACCCTAAGTTTTTTCTCCTTTATGAGTATTTTGCTGAGTACTAGTTCTGAAAAATGCCTCATTTTGGAAGCTGAGTTGACTTTGCTCTACTTCACATATCATTTGTTACATGGATTAAAACAGCATGGGGCCCAGACCAATGGTGCAGCCAAGTGTTTCCCCCCACATATCAAAAGTGCCTACTCCTAATCTCAGGCTCTTTTTAGAAATTGTTCATAACATTACTAGTTGCTGACCTTGCCAGTGCTGCTTCTGGCTGTACATTTTCTCACTCTCCCTTGCTTCTCCCACTTTCTGGCGCTTCCCCTTCCATGCTGCAGGCTGGGATCCATGCTTTAGATTGCTTCTACAGCGTGGATTCTGCCAGCTTTGAATGAGCTCATGGAGCACAGACATGTGGTTTCACCCAAGATGAGGTTGTTACCTGGGCTCTTTTTTGAACTAGGGCCAACATCCCAGTCGTGTGCTGACTTCTTTTAAAAAGGGAGACCCACACACAAAATGGTTTGAAAAACTAGTTAATGCAGTAAATACAATCATGGAAATTTCATTTAATCTCTGACTAAATATAGAGTCACAGAAATTGCTGAACTATAAATATATTAAACCATTTAAGCAGTTGAGGAATGTAAAATCCTGGGTATCCCCTCTTGCTGTCTCCACCTCCCATAATTGTATCCTGTCTTACAGTTTTTAGGGGATTTCTTTTTTTTAGGGGTGTTCTAGAGCAGTCTCTTATATGTGTTGTCCATAATTTTGTCAGGAGACCTTTGAATATTGATGCAATATGTTACTATTTGTATCAAAACACAATCCAAGTATGTCCACAGAGCTAGCTACACATACTCAGACCAATACTGAGATTTGTTCACAGTTTTTCTTGGCAGCACCTCATTGCTCTCTTATTTCTTGCTAGCTGTACAAACAAAATAGTATTCACTGCACTTGAGTCTAACAGACTGAACAAGAGAAGAAAGTAATGTTCTGTTAATAGCAGAAAAGGTAAAAATTGACAAAAATAGTTGCCACAAAAGAAAGTGGACTTGATTTGCACCGAGAATGACATGCAAATTATTAAGAAGATTTAATTTTGAAAAAAGTCATTCTATATTTTCTGTGTGATTATTACTTTGAGTCACCTGTGTGTCTGCTATGAATAAAATGCCTTTTCAACATGCAAATATAATTTTAAGTGATCAAATTTTATAGGATTTCTTAGGCTGCAGCCATTTCAGCTGAATAGCTTTAGAAGGTAGGCTCTGAAATGAAGGCAACAGTGTGTGTTCCTTGTTACTCCTTTTGTTATGTGAGTCTAGTATACTCTCAACATTGGGTAGTTTAGGGTGTGTACTTTTTTTATTTACTCATTTATCAATGCGTTTTAATTTCTGGTTTGTACTGTAGATGTCAGAGAGAAAAGGGGAAGTGTTAGTTGTTTAATTCTATGGTAACTTTCTAGACAGCTAAGAAGTACTTACATTTTTTTCATCTCTCCATAAGAACTTTTGGTGGAATCTAATGTACATTCATAACGCCAGTGAAAACCATTATTGATGCTTCCTAAGAGTATCTCTCTTATACAATTTAAAAAATTACAACACTTAATTACTCAAATCACACATCTATTTGGAGAATATGTGAATCACTAAAGAGGTAGGGGTAATGGAAATGTAATGTCATTTCACATTTCATTGTTGATCTGTGCTGACAATATAACCCTTAGCAGAGGCATTTAGGGAAATGAATTGGGTGATATGTATGGAGACTGTCAGTGCAGGAGTCTCTGGGCTATCATAGCAGAAATCTTACTGCATGCTGTTTGCACATCTGCTATTTGAAATTATGCTTATTCTGCCAGCAAACAACCATCCCATTTTCATCTGAAAAATATAAGGTCCTTGTGTTCAATTATAGCTTTGAAACTCTTTTAGAAAAAATCCAGTAGATGAAAATTAAGACGAGGTAAAATAAACACACCTCCTCACCGTGAGGAGTGAAGGATTGCAGTCTCAAATGTGGACTGTGAGCAAACTTGGTCACTTCATGGGTGAACATCAGTTTGCATGTAGGAGTTAGTCAAGAGATAACACACCAGAAGACTTTGTTCAAGATGCAGGGATTTGTACATACTTAATGTTAAAAAAAGAAGTACAGAAGATTTACTTGAAGGGTTTGAAAATAACTTAATACTGACACAGCTATTGCAGCTTGTGGCTGGGCAGCAAACTGCAGTAAGCACCAGTCATGATTTGCTTGAATGACACAGAACAGGGGGTAAAGCACATGATTATTTCAATAAAAATTATCTTATGTCTTCCATCATAGAAATTGTATGAAGAAGCAAAGAATTCAATTTGAGATTAAAACACCTGCCTTTAGGTCTATATACACAGAAGTTTACATCTGTATTTGGTTTGTGAATTTCCCTTCTAATATGTAGCAACTCAGCCAGTACAGTTCACAGTGCCTGGAACAGAACTCAGCTCATTCAAAAGGGGACACTTTTATTTGAAATAATAATTTCCAACCTCAGACTAGGTCCCTGTTGGGCCTGTGCCATAGCTGCTTGCTCTCAGCCTGGGACATCTAAATTAACAGCAGGCACCACTGGTCAGACAACTGAATTAATTAGCTACTGTTTGGGCAGTTTATTAATTTATTTGTGCCTTCTCCAGCATAAGTGTGTTGACTAGTCTTCTGTTGACAATAAAAGGAGATTAGATGTTTACATATCGATGTTGATATTTATTTATCTAAGCCAAAGTTTAAAGAATTTTTCAGATAAGAATGTTTTCATAGTTTTCAACAGAAAGAAACTACTTGCAAAGAGTAGGCAAAGTAGTCATATGTGATCTTAAAAAAATAACTTTCAAAGTATGTAAATTGTTGCTAAAAGGAGAGTATTTTCTCTCTATTAAGCCCATCCTGAGTCTCAACGAATCAAGTAGATACTGCAAAAGATACCAATCCTCCCCAGCAAGGCAGCCATGGAGGGTGTGTAGGATGTGAAGCCTGCTAAAGCCATTCCCAGGCTGATGGGATGAGTCAGGACCAAGGCATGGGTGTGTTAAGGAGACATTTGCAGAGCTTGCAGAATGTGTTTGGTCTCTGGCAGGGGGCAGAAGGGCACAGCACTGACAGTGTTTGACATTCACTGGGAGGTGAGAGGCAAAGCTGCTGGGGGCTGCAGCAGAAGGCCCAAACAAGTCTTTGCTTCGAGTCACCAGATTCACTGGTGGGAAGATATTTTTGTCATCTTAGCAGTGTGCTAGTCCTCATCAAATGCTTTGCTGAAGAATGGGAAAGCATGTGGAACAAAATCGTATCCATCATTTACTGCAAGCAACTTACTGTACTCTTAACACGCTGCCATCAGAGGGATGCATTGTCTGTATTACAGTGAACACACACTATTTCTGGATTTTGTCTTGTTTTACTAAGATGTATTTTGGAGCAGTAAATGCTTAATATTTGAATGTTAAAATAATAAATATATGTTTATTTACAAAAAGATACCTTTAATAAGTAAACCCAAGGAGCCATTTGATCTGATATCTGTTTTTTGAGGGTGATGGAAAGCGCAGCTTATGAACAAGTAGTATAGAACAGCCATATAGTTGTTTATATCTATAATAATTTACAGATATGGATTTTTGGGGCTAAAGATACTTTATTTTATGTATTTTATGTATTTTATGTGATATTTTATATAGATCCTGATGGATCTCTCCTCCACAAATTACTTAACCTCTTTTCTTCAACTGATTTAGCTGTTAAGTTACATTATAACTTTGACAAGTGACAAGGGGTACTACACAAAGTACCTGGTGCAAATTGCTGTCTTCTGTTTGAAGCCTGAAAGTTACTGGCTTCACTTAGTGGTTACCATTTCTTCTATTGGAGGGGACAGTGAGTGCTTGATCCCTCTCTATTATTCCAATGCCAGCCATGATTTTGTGATCTTTGATCCTAAGCTTCTCCATTCCTTTCTTCTTAAAGCTGGAGTCTTCTCACTGAAAGGTTGGTATTAATCTCCCATCATCTGGACTTCTGCTGCTTCACCAAATTGTAACTTTGCCCAGTACTTGTATGGAAAATTCTGGTATGAGGTTTCATGGACTAATCAAGGGTAGCTTAAGATCTTGTCTGTAAGCAGTAATGATCTTCTAGGCCTGCCATTTTATTTCCCCATATACATTATTTTGTATTAATACATGCATTAGGTCTGCATTTTAATAGCCATTCATGGACAGTTAGCAGGTCTTTTTTCTGGTCTTCCTAGGCAGACTTTGTTAAAATAGATTAGTAATATTGTAATTAAAACTTTGTTCTTTCTGTGGTTCATCACTCTTCCATTTAGGAATAAACTGAACAATGTAGAACTCAGCACAGGTCTCTGTGAAACTCTACTGGTGACCTTGCTCAACTACAAAAATTCTCCATTTACTGCAAACATCTCTTCATATGGACTCTGTTAAATGTTTGTTTTATAGCTGTTTCAAAAGATTGTGTCCTAATTCCCAAAGTTTTGGGAGTTTGGACTGTTGTCAGCGCAAGATTTTTTGTTTGTTTTACTGAAATGTTTTAGAAAGCTATAAGGATTATACAGATCAGTAGATTGCTTGGTGTTGTTGTCTACATCCCCACTTCCAAATCTCAGTTTTAAACATTTTTCTGTCTTTCTGATTCTGTTTAACAGAGAGTTCAGTGTCTCTGTTGTTACTCAGTTTTCCCATTAACATAATTAAAAGATGATGACTTAAAACAAATTTTTGGCATTTCTTTGGGGAATTTGGGGGCATAAGGGACAGTGAATAAGAAATGTTTGTGTAGCAGAGACAAACATGGGATTACTTATTGGAAAAAGTAGGAAATGGATGCTTGGACATGAGTAAATATATTCTTTCTCTCCTAATTCCCAAAGGCAGCTGGTGGAAAAATAGCAGGGAGATGGTTATCCTTACATCATCAGGAGGGTCTGGATCTGAAACACAGGGAGAGGAGTGTCCCACCTACAACTGTGGTAAACACATGCCTAAGAGAAAAATATGACTAATAAATATTCTGACCTCCTGCATTTTCTGAGTATCCCCTACTGATTTCTCTCCCAGGTGAGGTCAGTGCTCGTTAAAAGATGATGTGGGGGTGTCATGAGCCTGCAGAAAACTTTGTCATTTAGGTGTAAAATAACTGCTAGGCTTGATGCATGTGCTTATGGATTGCCTTGCAAGTAAGTTAAGTTTAAACTGGAAGATTGAAAGTCTAGCAGAAGACAAGGGCAGAAAACAAGGAAATACAGCCAGTAAAGAACAGAGCTTGGCTTGAAGATAGAAGGAAACTGAAAAGAAATCAACGTAATCTAATAGAAGAAATTGATATTGTTATTATGACATGAAAAAATAGCAGAGAGGAAATAACAGAAGAAGAGAAGTAGTGCATTATGTTTAAAATTGCATATTATTTTATTTTTTTTAATTACAAAATGACCTTTACAGGAATATTCTTCTGTGTGTAATGGGTAAAATGAAAATGCTAGATTCATGTTTTGAGACTCCAATTCTATTTTGATCAACTGAAAAACCAACTAAATTTTAACCCATCTCAATTCATGTTTCAATAGGGTATTTTTTCAGTTATTTCTTTTTGGATTCAAATTGCCGAGACATTCGAAGCTTTACAGTATTTTGTGATTAAATATTTTGTACACTCTAGATCTCATCTTGCAGCACTTACTCATGGCTTTGTATACATGAGTAATCCTTAGGCTTCTGTTTTTTCCTGGATGTGGACATTAGCTGAGTCTCTTTCCAGCAAGCCAAAGTGTTTACATCCATATAGCATGGGACTTCACTTACTGAAAAGATCCATTTATGAAGGTGGCATTTAAAATCTGTATGGCACAATCTAAACATTTGTAGCTGTTTGTCTTTCTGGTGAAGTTTATATATAAAAAGAAGTTAGTATCTTAAATACTTATGTGTATGTGTGTGTCTGTATATTCGTATATACACATGCTGTACATAATGTGTATGTATATATGTATAGATATATATAAGGGAACAACGGAGCTAAATTGTCTTTATAATTTTTTCTGTTTGTATTTAATTAAAAAACTCTAATCAAAACAAAACTAACTTTAAAGGCTTCCTTATTGCAAACATGGGCAGGGTTTCAAGACAATCCATTGAGATGGTGCAACAAGAGCTGACTGAGCTGGAACAAAATGACTCAAGTATTTCCTTTTCCTTCCTTTGCTTATCAGGCTGCCAAATTTGATTTCTTTATGGTATGGCATTATTACTGCTGCTAATGAGAGTCAAGTGATTCTTTTAAACAGAAAATTGAATATTTATTATAAATAACAAAGAGTCTCAAAATCTTGAGAAAGACACACAAAGGAGAGATTAATGTGGTCTCTCATCTTCATGTCTTTTTGTTTAATCTGTCTTTACTAGTATAAAGACATTGAAGACTGTGCAGTTGCTGGCAGGGTTTCTTGAAACCATGTGAAAGTTTGTAGAATAAAAAGTGTGAAGTTTTATGCAATGTAGTGTTCTCTCTTAGGTGTTTTTTTTTGTTTGTTTGTTTTGGGTTTTTTTCTGAGTTGTTTTTTAAGTTTTACTAAGAAAAACAATGAGCAAATATATTTAACTCCAAATTAGTTTTACTCCCTGTGGCAGTGCTCCCTTTCACGTTGTGATCTGTAGTTCCAAATTTCAGATTTTTTATTCTTTTTCCTATTGCCACTCCCTGTATCTTTCGGAAACATTTTCTTTTAGCATTCTTTCCCCTTAAATCACTTATTACAACAGACTGCTCATTGCCTGGCTGGTCTGAAAAAGGAAAAAAATATTGCTTGATACACAGTGTTACCTTAACTGATGACTGTTTTTGGTAAGCAGGATGATGACTGGTAAATGTCAAGTTCTTTGCACTGTGTTAGCCAGACTGGATTTAATAGCATTTTATTATCCATTTGCTGCTGGTTTCCTTTGTTGCGGAAGAAATAAAAAGTAAATGAGTCCTTGTGTGCTTGACTTCTCTCTAGGCAGCATGAGCATCGTGACTGGGGCAGCATGAAATTCAGTGCAGACTTCTGAAAACAGTTCATTTCAGGGGCTTATAGCCTCTGTCTGAGGTCCAGCATGCTCAACAGAAGCAAATATTTCATTTTTTCAAGATTTTGGTAGTCCACTTTGATATAAAATTTTACCATTTGGTGTCTTGTGGTGACTTCTATTTAATGATAGACTATCATGATAATCAGATTAAATTAGTCACCAATATTCAAATCTTTAAATTCATGTCTTAATGGTGAGAAGAGAGAAATTTTTTTCCCAATTTTTCTAAAATATTTTGAAATTATGAGGGGCAGTGTGTGTTCTGGTACACAGAAAACTCTAGTGGGCCATTCACAGCTCAAATACAAATAAATGCCACATTGCATTGTCTGCTAAGATAAAGTAAAAAGGTAGAGCAGCAGCATGGTGGTGTGACATATGTATTTTAAAAGGTACATGGCCTATCAAAGCAGGATACCTTTTAAGGGATATTTTGTCACTCTTTGGGATAATAGCTAATTTGGGCTCAAGAAAGAAATTTTGGTTTGATGGCATTTTGATAAAGTCTCCAAGAAATTTGAGAGGTGGTAGTATTTATTTATTACAGACATAAACTGAATGAAAAAACCCAGATCTTTGGTCAGGTTCTCAGTCTCCAGCAAAAAGGGCCATGGTAATTGGAGTGCCAGTAAAAGGAGAGACTTACATCAGGCAGAGAGAACTGCAGAGCTTGATGGAGCTGTGAGAGCAGCGAGGGCAATTTGATTTTGTGAGTTGGTGGCTTGCTCTGGCCAGACTCAAGGCATTAACTTCCTGATTTAATTTTATTGTCCTGGGAAAAGCTCAAGTAAATGCAATAGCACCTATATAGGGGGTAAAATCAATTAAAATGTTTCCTAGTTAGACTTTTATGTATAGCTAAAGCGTGTTAATTTGTAGATTGGAGACTTGTCAGGTGTGTAAATAATGGCTACCAGACAATTATTAAAGATCTGTAAATACTTTCTTAGTATGATAAGATTTATAATTTATTTAAACCAATTTTTAAAACTCAGGATAGTATATTTTTTTCCAAGTTCTCTATCAAAAATCTAAATTACTTGAAATTCCTAAAACATGGATACATATAGAAACCTTTTTCTTGATTCTGTAAACAGCTGTTTTGAAAACTTAGCCAGAAAATCCTCTAATCCTCCACTGTGATGATTATTTTCATGGATGTTTTATACTATGTCAATTTTGTTTACTTTCTGGAGTAGATATTTTCTTTTTGATATCCACTATTTTACTTAAACATTTTGGATGCCTCTTGCATGGGAATAATTGAATATAAGATTTGGGAAGAGAAAAAATATGTAAAAAGAATCTGTGATTTATTTGAGATTTCAAACTGAACAGCAATTAATTGGCTGAAAGCAAGATTTATTTAAAAAAAACAAACAAAAACCAAAACAAACCAGACTTCAGTGTCAATCTTTATACTAGTCATGTCTGTATAAAAAATATATATCCATTGATAGGTGTAAGATTGACTTGTCTTTTGAAGCAATCTGTGGGATTGCCAAACACCTCAGATAGTAGAGGGGAAATTTTATGGTTTTGATGAAGTTGCAATGTGAACAACACTTAAACAGATATGACAGGTGGGCAAGTGACTTGTATACAGTGCCCACACTCAGGTATATTATGTAGGCCAGTTTTATAACTCCATGGCATGTGTTTATAATGCCTTATTCATCAGAGAAATAAATAAGAACTAGCTGTGGTTTTGCACTCATCATTTAACAATATCCAGTTGAATTCAAACTAGTTTTGTCTTTTCAATATTGGTAACATTTTGAATTCTCACTGTACATAGAACACAGTAATATGTTCAACCCAGATTCCTTAGATGAGAGTTTTTCTTTACCTTTCATTTACTTCTTTTTTTTCCTGAATATCCACAAGGAATTGTTTTGTAATGGTACTAGAATAGAGCAAGTACCTGTCTCACATGTCAGACATTGTCTGTGACAGAATTTATATCCTGGTTGGTTGGTTGCTTCATCAAATAACTTTTATATACTTACTGGCAGGCTGACTTCACTTTAAAAATATCTGTATATCTCTGAAAGGCTATTTCATTTTTCAGGAATCTATCTTTTGGACAGTGTAAACAAAAAATTACTTTTAAAAGAAGGTTACGATTTGAGCAAAATTAATTTATTTTTTTAACTTTGAAATTTGGAGTTAGTTTGACATGATGGTAGACCCATAAAATAAACTGGTTTGAACATCTGGACCCACATGTAAGAAATTTCTGATAACATCAGGATCTGTAATCTTGTTGAATGCCTTTGGGGATTTAAAATTTGGAGTTTGTTTTGTTTTGCTGTTTTCTTGATTGGTGTCTCTTCATTATGTAAATCTATTTGTTTTAGCTGCATAGTAATGAAGCTTCAGTGGGCAGGAAATAAAATATTCATTCAGTTCAGGTAGCTGTATGGTTTGGACATGGGAAGGACTTGTCCCTCCAGAGACCAGAGCACCACGTGTATAAATCTCTCAGGAGAGATTTCAGCCACAGGACTGCTGCAGTAGCAGAACGTCTGATGCCTGAGGAAGCTTTACCAGTAGAAAGTTTTTCACTTGAGTGCTGAGTATTGGGTTTGTGGCTTGCAGTCTTCAGCCTCTTCAGTTCTTGAAGTGTCTTAAGTATTTATGGAAATACCAGCCATAAACTGGTGTTTGTATGGCTTTGGATCAGAGGGCATATTTGCACTTCTGACCACTCTTAGAGCAATGATCATTTAACTGTGGGTCCAGAGGATTCTTTTGCAGTTGAACTTAAAATTTGATGATTTAATTTAATGAACTAATATTTCTAGGAGCAAATTTTTTCACAGGCTTTTAAGCCAAATATATGACATAGCAGTGGTCTTAGTCAAGTGGCATACTAGTAATTTATACATTTTCAAGTCATGTAGATATGAGTTTTTCAGTAGTAGAAACATTGCAAGAATCTTTTATTCAAAGCTGGAAATTATTCGGTAGATATATCTGCTTATTGAAACTAAGAGTAAAAAAAAATTTGGCTACAAATAGTCCTTTTTACTTTTTTTTTGAACTACTTAGATTGCATTTTAAAAGAAAATAGTAAGTCTAATGTATTTAAGTAGCTGGTCTATTTAGTATATTAAAGCTAGTATATACCTATTTGTTTTCTTCTAATTTTCTTTTTTTAATTTACAAAACGGTGATTTTTTTTCAGTAAAAAAATCAACAACTCAGAAACACCCTGTGAGGGGTTCTTGGCTTTCTTTTGGCCAGCAGTTGCTCACTCCTGCCTGTGGTTTTCATCAGTTCTCAGAGTTAGCTGAGAAGTAAGCAAGGGAAGGACACTTGGTTTCACTCTGAATCATTGCCCTGGTTTGGTGGCCTGTGGTGTCTGAGAGACGATGGCCTGACAGGTGACACAAGGAGGAGCTGCCTCCTGAGCACACCTGCTCACCTCCTCCTGGGACTCCACCAAACAGGACCTGCCCGCAGAGAAACCATAAAATAAGCTGAATCTGGGATAGAGCTTAAGGGTGCAGGTTTGGGCAAACAGAGAACTGTGAGTGCCCCTTCTTGAGAAAAAACTTTCCTTCCTTGCCAGGGATGTGAGTGCCACCAGCCCCTGCTCTGTGCTTCCCTGGGCTACTACACCCACTTGCCAGATCAAATGTTCTACCTCAGAAATGTCTGCAATTTTAACTTCTACAAATTATTTTTTAATTAATATACCCTCTATTGAGTTGTTATGCTAGGTATTTTTTATGTGGATATTTTAAACCATCTGATATTCTCTAAAGGCAGGTTTGTATTTAATTTAATATTTTAGAGATAATTTTGGTATTCTACGTTGTCAAGAGTAATCAAATGCTTGAACTTTCTTTTACATACACACTAGGTCGATCAAAAGTGTTGTTCTTTATGTTTGAGCTGAGGAAAGAGAATCCCCGTTTGCTCTTAGGTGTTACTGGGCTGCTCTCCATGTGGCCCAAATGGCATTGATAAGGCCTGACTATAGCTAGTTTGTATGGGGTAATAAAAGCAAGACTGCAAGTTGAAATGTGTTCAAAGTAGAAAAATCAGATTGAATTATAACTCTAAAAATGGCATTACACTGTGAAGACTGAAGAAGGATAGACTTGTTTTTGGTTTTATGAATAAATTACCTGTTTTGCACTATGGAAAACATGGAAGGGTGGAAAAATATTTTGCTGTCTACAAATGTTTCATAGTTTTTTTCTGGTATCTTCAGTATTGTGTCAATAGGATGGAATAATTACAGAGGTTCAGAAGAGTGCTGTCTAATTGATTGTTGGCTTAATACTGCCAATATTAGAATTGCTAGGAAGAGGGTGCCTGACCATGCAAAATAGATGGGATCCCCTGAGGCCACTGGAACTTAAAAATACAGGGCTTGACAATATGGAACTTGACAAACACACAAGACTAGTAAGATTTACTTGGAAATTTCAGTTATATCCATAATTTTCTGCAGTCTAGTTTTCCAAGCTGTTTTTTAAGATGACCAGTCAATTTAATTTATGTAGAGAAAGGGGGAAAGAAATGTGCAGGGGAAGAAGTTGTAGGCTAGTATTACTTAATTCTGTCCTACCTTTGCAATGTAAGGTAAAAGATGATGGGTATTGATTGATTCAAGTTATGTTATATAATAAAAATGTAGAAAACATAATATTTATTATTAATCTTTTACTATTCTCTTGATGCATTCTGAAAGGTAACTTGTTCCCAAATGAGTAGTAGCTCCAAAACGGATTTTTGTTTATAATTTTGAGATCTGTGTGAGGATGGACATGACATGAGAAGGAAAGGGAAGGAATAATCTGTTCCCAGACATTCCCTTCTATGAATGTCATTAGGCTGGGTACTTTAATGTCTTCTGGTAGCCACTGGCATTACTCTTCATGGGGAGAAAACAACTTCTCCCAAGAGACAGGAACGCCCAGTTGCCTGCCTTGAGGCTGTCTGCACTCCTGAGGAATGGGGAGATAAATATCAGAGGAGTCCTAAGAGCTCTGTTCCTATGAGTTTTCTTTGCCAGGAGGAGGAGGAGCTGGAGGCAGAGTCAGAAAGTAGCTAACTTATCTGCTCTTTCAGCCTGTTGTTAACCTCAGGAACCAGACCTGGGATTTTCCATGAAAGTGAAAGGAAGAGCTGTTGCTTTGTCTGAAACCAGGGATCCAGTCTGCAGCCAAGTGATAGAGTGCCTGAATTTTTGTTACTCTTATGCAAGCCAACAGTGCTTCCATTTTAATAGTAAAACGTCCTCAGCATTCTACAAGAACAACTAACCATATAAATTCTAACACCTTTAAGTCTACTGGAATCTAATATGCCTATCACTACTGGAAACAAGTGGGAAGTTCAAAACAGTTGGAAATACATTCCAACAAAATCTGCCTAGTGTAGGGGGAGGAATGACGCATAGATTTACAATGAATAAAAGCTTTTGAGTCAAATTTAGATGTTATTTTTAGATGCAGTGATTCCTTCAATTTTCCACATCCTTTGGCTTGATGTTGAATCCTGTATTGCAGAACTGCTTTTTGAATTGAAGGAGACAAAATGAGCATTCTTTGGTTGTAAGGTCATTGGCATTTTTAGATGCTGGATGTTATTTATTGGCATATAAATATAATACAAGCTCACATGCACTGCATCAATGAGGCTGCCTGACCTGAGCAAAGAAGTCCCTAAAACAGCAGTGATATAGAAACCACACTGATACACTGGCTTGTCAGTTTACCTGCTGAGTTCCATTCACAGCCCTCACTCTCACCCCTGTTTTCAGATGTAGGGTCTTTGTCGCTGAGGGCTCAACCCTGCTCTGGTCCTCGCCCAGCAGAAGGGGTACCCAGCTGGGTGCTCCTGTGGGAGGGGTGCTGATGTGGCAGAGTTAGAATGAATGTTAAGGCACTTTGGTAAAACACAGGTGATTATTGTGTTTTGGCTTTCAATTATGAATATGCACACTTTGCATCCATTTTCCTGACAGTAAAGAGAGAACGAATCTGCTGCAGAACAAAATCAGAGTTGTATGTTTTCCTATCCATGCCTGTTTGGAGTTTTAGGACTTATTTATTTTTAAATCTTTCAAGAACTACTGCTGCTACTGTGAAAAAAAAATCTGCAAGAACTTCAGTGTTTGGATTTTTTTAAGAAAAATGGTCAGGACTATTCCTCACTTAAAGGAATTTGTTTTTGCTGAGCAGAAACTGAAAGCAAACATGCTCAAGATGAAGTTTGGAAGCAGAATGAGGCTATCCCATTTTTAACAGTGAATATGGTTTACTACTCTAATGACTACCAAGTCATTAGGTTTTGCTTGATTAATGGTCTTTTTATATATTTCTCAAAGGGATGGCTCAGCTCTGAAAGCAATAATTGCCTTAAGACAGGAATTTCTCTATTGTTTTGTGACTTGTATGAGAGGTCAGGGATGATAATGTTTCCTTCTGGCTTTCAGTTCTTTCCTCTGAGAATATCAGTATTTCATGGATGTAGAGTTTAGAATTAAGCATCCCTGTGAGACAGAGAAGTGCAGAAACAGTATTTATTTTACAGAATGGTACATGGGAGGAAAATAAGACTAATTTATGACTGTGGCATAACAGCAGAATTTCTGTGGGCTTTTCACAGTAGTAATTCACAGGATGCTAACTTTATAAGCAAACAAAACTAGTTAATTTGTTTTAGTGATTCATGCTAATCAGCTTCCTATTTTGCTGTCTTCTTTAGCCTACTACAGAGGACAAACTTAGGTTTTTATTCAAAAATCCAGTTGAAACTGCATATTCTTAAATATTAAAAAGGAAACCAAGAAAAGGTTGCATTGCCAACTGTCACTAGTCCTTGAAAATATTTCATTGTATTGTAGCTCTTTACACTGACTGTGCCAACCATTATTTTGATCCAAGACCTTTACTATCTCAGATTTGTGTCAGTGCAGCATGCAGACACAACTGTCGTGCTCTATTTTATTGGGCATAGCATAAACACAGGAAAAAAAATCAGCCCTTTCCCAAGGTTATTTCTATGAAAAATAATCAGTAATGAAACATATGGCTGTGCAGCCTTTTCATTGTTTGGTTTTAGCAATAGATCCCCCTGAGAGAAATAAAGACAGATTTTGCCTTTTCTTGTAATTTCTCAGACTGCAATTGCAGAAACAGCAATTGCATCTCTTTTAATTCTATCCATGCTGTTAAAAGGAGTGGGGTTTGAAAGTGTGGGCTTGTTTTGGAGTTTTGTTTTTTTTTGTTTGGTTGTTTTTTGTTAAGATAGCATGAGAATTAGAAACCATTATAAAATAAAATTTCTGATTTAAAGATAATTTTGTAGTAACTGAAACTGGATGAGACAAAGAGCCACAATAACACCAGGGTAAAATTTCCATTTTTAATTTTTGAGCTTAATTTACAGACCTAAAACTTTGGACCAGCAAATCCCACTTGAGTTTTTTTAATGGCACTTTTAATGGTTGATTAGAAATATTGGCGACAAGGGCAGCAAGGGGATCTAAAGACTTAGTAACTCAATACTGTATTGCATTTCATTGAATTAACATTTAAAAGTTTTCCTTTCAACTGTAATGGCAAAATAATTGTTAGTTAAAAGAAATCCTTACTCTTGGAGAAGGATATATCATAAGTTCTGCCTTCATCAAAGCTGTAGACAATAAAATAGAGTTTTAAGACATGTGAACTCAAAGTTCCTGTCAACAAAACTTATATATTTGTGAAAATCTGATATTTTTTTTAATTGGAAAATTGATATATCATTTAGACTTCATTACTTATATTTTCTGAAGCATGGGTGTATGATCAAAGTGTGTACTGCCAAATGTTCTGCATTCTGTTCTACATATTTCAATATCTTTGTGGTCCTACAATTTATTTTGTTACTGAAATTACAGTATACTAAGTATTATTGACTATGATATCCCCTCACCATGTAAGAATAATGTTTTCATTTCCCATCTCAAAATGCAGTGGCTTTTTTATGTGCTGCATGCTAATGTAAAGATAACAAAAATATCTCAATATAAATTTGAGAAAATTACATACTGTATGTAATCGTTAGACTGGGGAAGATTACTCCAGAAAATTAATTGCCAGGATAAGGAAGAATGATATAATTTTGTTTGCAAAAAAAGCTCTAAGGCTATATCTGAAAAGGAGGGGGAAAAAAAAATCTTGGCTCTTCCAGTATTCTAGCAAATGTTACACTGCTAACAGAGATGATTACTGTAAGTTGTGCTATAGCTGCAAGTAGGGCTAGGTTTTATTTTTTTTAAAGTGGTGACTGTGTCTTTGTTTGTTCAACAAAGTGACACATTTTTTTACAGGGCAGTAGTTAAAGCAGTATTAAAGTGGCATTGACATCATCCAGCTACTCCATGACTTGATTATATAACCTCTTTTGTGCAATTTTCATGCTCTGCTCTGTTTGAATGTTTTTGCTATGCTGATGGCTGTTTTTCATTTCCTGCTGGGATGACCTTAAATAAAAAAAGAATAAGAATAAAGTAGACATAGGCAATGTAGTCTTGCTGGCATTTGCAGATCTTTTGTTCTGTATTGAGAAACATAGCAGTATGGAGTTTAAGGTATAGGTTATTTCTGCTGGGTAGTAAATAATCTGCAATGGTTAGAAAAAAATTGTCTTATTTTGTTCTTTTGGATTTAGCAATGGAAAAATCATCTGGTTATGACAATTCCTACCTAATGAACACATCAGAAAAGTGCTAAACACATGATGGCAATTTTTTAAGTTAAATTAATTGATTTAACCTATCAAATGGAATAGATCTACATAGCTAATGTTTATTTATTAAATTGCTCCTTTCTTATTTGGTTTTTTTTAAGGAAAATGAGATTAGTTGGTTTGCACCTTTTTTCCTGATTGAGTATTAATCACACAGCTGAAGGAACTGATTTTCCATTTTGTCACTTCTTGTTGCATTTCATATCTATCCTTACAGGTGAATGAATGCACTGTATTTCACAAAATCATCTTTTCCAGGCTGTTTATATCCCTCAATGTCAGAAAGTTATGACAAATCCGTAATTTTAAAGTAGCTTGCATTATTTCTGCTCCTACCTCCTTTTAATTTGTCAGATTAAAGTAATACAATTTACAATCACTTATAGAGGAAGAGATTTAACTTTATAGTTTTCACTCAACCTTTTAAAAGCATCTACCTTTGCAGCAGAGGCTGGACATTTGAGAACCTGTCCATTTTTAAAGTACTTAAGATAGTAGTGTTCTTTCAGAGTTTTCCATTTTGCTGCTGTGGTGATTTTGCTTAGCTGAGGATATAACTAAATTTTAAGTTCATTCATATCTTAAATCAATGGTGAAGTACTAGTTAACCCTTGAAACAAGGCAATGAGATACTTACCTTCACTGCTAATAAAAATCAGGATTTGATTTCATTGCTAAATGCTTTAGCATTTTGCTTTTAAATGAAGACTGATAATAAAAGCCATTAATGCATCAGCATGGTATTTGAAACAGAGTGACTAGGTTGAATTAATTCAAATGGGCTTTGTCTTGTCCAAAACTAACAGATACACAAATATTTTCAATTTAAAGTATGAAATCAGATGCTTTCAATATGGCAGACTGAAAAAATGCAGCTCTTCGAAACTTGAGTTTAAATACACTGTTCTACTTTGCAGTGGTAAACCTGATGCATTTACTTTATCCTGTATTTACAGATACTGGTTTTGGATACTGGGATTTGATTTTATTTTAAATTCTTTTTCTTTTACTTATTCTCCTTTTCATGTAGTATTCCTTAGTGTGAATGTGATCCGGGTATCTTATGATACCTGGGAGCAATATGCTGGTCAATAGTACCTAGAACAAATACAGCAAGTCTAAGTGCAATTTGGTGTTTAGGTTTTTCTGTTTGCATTTAGCGTTGTTAAGCAAAGTGAGAGGATATTTTCATTTTTAGACTAGAAAAGCTTATAACAGATGCTTGGAGATTAACAAACTCTGAAAGGGATCTTCTGAATTTGGGAAGTCCAAGAGATACAAAATAGTGGGTCTAACTGAAAAGTACTAAATAAGACATAGCTTCATGTTGCAGAATTAGTCAGCATCAGTGCAGTTAATGAATGCTTGGTTACACCAGCTGTGTGTCCTCCTCAGTCTTAACAGTGAAAACAATAACAAATTTATTCTTTAATGTAAGAAGGAAATCGAAAGTCTAATGCGAGAAGGATCAAAAGTCTATTTTTGCATTTATCTTTTTCAGTATCGGGAAAGGTATAAACAGAAGATTAAATTACACATTTGTGCTGGTTTGACCTTGGTTGGTATTGGGGAGGAAGGAAGGAAAGACATCTGCGGAGATGGTTCTCCTGAGAGAGACTCTTGGGAGTTTCAGAGGGAGCCAGTGTCTGTCCAGTTCTGAGAACTGACAGCTTTGTAAGCCATTTAGGGTCAGGATCCACCCCCGTGAATACCCATCTTGGAGCCCGGGAAACTCTGAACTCTCTCTCTTCGGCTTCTGGCGGCTGAAGGTGTCGGAGCTGTGAGTGGGGGGAGAAGCCCGGCCTGGGCCGGGCCGGGCCGCCGCCGCCGGGCCGCCCCCCCCACCCAGCAGCCCAGCTCTCGGGCGAGCTGAAAAGGCAGAAGAACTCATCCAGCCAAGCGGAGTCCAGGCTCTGCTTTTAATCACCTTTGCCTCTGGCTGTGCCGAGCCGAGATTCTCCTGGGCCGTGCCCGAGCCAAAGCCAGCAGCTCCTGGACGGGGATGGGAGGCTAGAGCCC
>VWYI01020188.1:0-23758 GCA_013399455.1 Anthoscopus minutus | reverse complement strand
TGAAGATGCAAGCTACAGAGAACTGTTCTTGTGGACATATCTCCAGGGTGTTGAAAAAGAAGACTCCTTGCCCTATGAGAATTGAAGAAAGATTATTGTAGAAGTGATAACTGATTTAAAATCCCAGATTTTGTTTTATGTTGCCAGGTGGAAAAGAAATAAGTGGGCAGGAGAGAGAAGTGTTCTGGAAGTTTCATTTGAACTTTTCCTTTTCATTTTGTTTTTTTTTAGTTTGTTAATAAATTTTCCTTATAGTCTTAAGTTTGAGCCTGTGTCTTCCTTTCTTCTAAAATCATATCTCACAACAGGAATAAGTGGGCTAATGAGTTTTAGCTAGCTCTAAACCCACAACATTCTTTGCTGCATTGGCCGGGAAATTTCAAATTATCAATTTTAAAACCACTACACGTAATTGGTGTTTCCGCCCAGTTTCAACTGAACCTGCCACAACATTGTGCTTAAAATCCTCCTTTTGCATATAGAATTCTCCTCTCAAGCATTTTTTAATAATGGGAAAAAAAAGTCCAAAGAAAACAAAATTATCTCCTTTACTTTAGTCTAAGATTTTGGGGCTCTGTTGGTGATTCTAGCAACTAAAATTGGAAACACTTTCCTTATACTACATTTTATAAATCTTATTGTGACACCCAAGCAAATGAGCCTTAAATAAAATGAGTTATATTTTTGCTTTCCTTTCTGTCCTATAGTTAGGAAGCTGGAAATGGATAACCAAGAATACTTGTAGGTGTGATACTAGATTTGAAATCTCTTTAATTGTCTCATTTCTGTGACACACAGAGTAATTTTTTGTGTGAATGCCCTAATGTTATGCTTTGCATACATACAATATCTTCCAAGATAAATGTTTTTAATTACATCATCACTTAATACAGTGTTTCTGTATCCATGTTACAATTGGCTAATTATTTGTGTATGTATAGATAAAGATGGCTATAGAAAAAGCAGTAGCATAATGTGTTAAATTCTGGGTTTAATTTTTTTATTAACAATCTTAATATTGTGTCATGACAATTTTTTTTCTGATACAGATTAAAATGAAAAAATGCAAGCCATTTGTAATATACTCTAGCAATGGAGGGATCTTTGGGACATCCTCCAAGCCCTAATAAGTCACAGGATGCCCAGTCCTCAGGCAGAGATGAGAAGTACATGGCTGTGGTGGATCGAGCAGAGGAGAAGCCCAGGTGTCTTTCCCACTGCTGCTTCATTGGTTCTTTATAAGGAATTTTCACATTTGTCCTGCTTAGGATGATACTTTTTGTAATAACTGCTGACTAATGAGTCCTTATTATTTGAGATCAATAGGTTATCACTGGTGGAGTGATGACTAGGAGTGACCAGATTTGGTGTTGAGTATCCACAGTCTGAACCAAAGGTGGCTGCCTTTTGAGGTGCATGATGAGAGCACAGGACATGTTCTTCACAGCCCTACTTTAAACCCATTTGACTTAGAACAGTTAATGATTTTTCTGAATTTAATGAAGAAACAGAATCTTTAAAATTCAAGCATATGCAAAAAGGGATCTGAAATAATATTATTAAAATATGTGAAGTTTAACCTGTTATAAAAGTAATGAAATAAAAATTCTTACCTTTCCACCATGTATGTTGCTTTGCAGTAACTGGGAAAAAAAGAGAAAAAAGGAAAACTGTGCTGTAGGTATTTTATATAAAAAATTACAGTTTTACATTCAGTGCATGGTTTGATCTAAGTAAAAACAGTCCCTTCTCTCACAGAGATTCCTGTATTTCAAACACAAACTTCTTAAATTAATTCTTGTAAACTGCTTGATGTGTAAGGTCAGTGTTGTACTGTTTGCTGTGTACCCTGGCTGTGCTATTCCTAATATTTATTATGGTCTTTAGTTTTTATAAAGTGTTATTTTGTAAATTTGGAGTGAATTCATGTGTTCCAATGCTGCCCATCCAATAGCCCATCAGGGTGTTTTAACAGAGAAACCTTATCTTTCATTACTGCACAGTGTCTCTGCAAGCTTTAAAGAATGTCCTGCAGTGCCAGGAAGTGCTACAGAAACATTGGATCTAATGGGACAGTAAAGTTTTTAAATTTTTATATGCTTAGAGATTTTCACTGTGTTTAATCAGATAAAAATATTGTTAAAAGTTAATTTTCAATGCTAAATTGGAAATAGTTAAAAATGAGCCATGTAAAGAGGGAAGACAAATGGATGCAGTTAGTTCAAATAAAGAATTTATTAAGAACAGGATTCATTTTCATCCAGATAAAAAACGTCTGCAACACATTTCTCATTTGCTTTGTGACAGAAAAGGAAACATGTACAAATCCTGTATTTACTTATGTGCCATACATGTGGGTTTTGCAGATCAGCCCACAGCCCTGTGCAGGTAACAGCAATAGGAGGCCTGCAAAGCAAGTGTGTGCACACCCTGCCTGGCACGTGTCCTGACCTGGCTGTGGAACCACGGCCATTCCCAGGCGCTGGAATGTGGCTCTCAAGGGCATCCAATTGCTAAATTGGCCGCCTGCTCCCTGGCACGTTCTTGGCCCAGCAGCTCACGCTCTGCCGAACATTTCCTGGTCGTGCTCCATGGATTAGCACAGAGCAGAGCTTCTGAGTGGAGCCAGGAAAATAACCCTGAGAGTATTCAGCTTGCTGACTATCATGGACACGCTTTGTTTGTGTTATTCAGGCAAGACATGCTTCAAAATGATGGGCTTAGCTTCTGTGGAAGCCTGTGTGGCTGAGGTGGATTTTTCAACTTGAATTATGTTGTCTAGCTACAATTTTAAGAAGTAAATGTTTTCACTTTGAAACACAAAATAAAAGAGGCAATATGAATTAGGTGTATTCGATTTTTATTTTCAAAACTGAACACATAACATTTAGCTCTGGGTTGTTATGCCAAGTTGTTACATACTCTCAAACTCAATGCCATCATCACAGCTGTTTGCATTTCTAATTAGTTGTTCACTCTGTCAGTTGGTTTAACTGGTTGTGCATTCTGGTCAGGGTGGAATCAGGCTTGCTCTGCCCCAAAGCACCGCATCCAGCCAGGATATGTCAGTTTGTAAGAGTCAAATGGGGAGCAGTGAAAAAGGTGAAAGGGAATTGCATAATGAGGGAACAAGCTTTTGTGAGTGACAGTCATGTGGCACAGTTGGGCTGGAACTAGTCAGAAAACAAGGATCAAGAAACCTTATCATGCTGATTGACCACAGATTATTTCAGCAACACAAAATGCCTTTGAAGGTCTGCTTCATAATGGCTCGCTTGTCTGCTTGTACTGTGCACACTCATTTTCCAGTTTTAACACAGTCCTCATTCCTGCCATTCACTCTCCAAGGGGATGTTTCTGATTGTGTTGGGCTTTTGCTCTGAGTTCTTCCGTTTCCTGAAATCATTCTGTTATCATAAGCTGGACATGGTGCCTGTGCTATGGGGGGATGACATTTCAAGCCTGAGAATTGGCACTTCTGTTTAGTAGGGAGTGGGGCTGGTTTTGGTTTTGGTTTGGTTTGGTTTTTTTCTATGATGGTATGACAGTGGTGACTAAAGTTTTTTGCTATTTTTTTTCCTCTTCTACTGAATCTGATTTCTGCCAATTCTGTTAGATGATATCTTTCACTTCAGTAACTGATCTTGTATATCTTTTCCCCTAGCAGTCAAACACTTGGTTTACAGAGATTTCCTCTGTTGTTTATGTGAATGGCATATACCACACCCCTTAAACGAATGCATGCAATGTAAATTCACTTTCCTTGATCTGCTTGTTTGTTTTCCTATTGTATAGGGAAATTATGACAGTGACAGATTTCTTCCTTAGAAATCTTCAGTGGTTATGATTTAAGTTTTATCTTCTTAGTTTTGAGCTGCTTAACTATTTTGGGGGATTTTGTGCTGAAAATTAATGAAAATATTTAGAGTGAACACAAGAGAAACGTTGCTTCCTTTGAAGAAGGAAATAGTCTTGAAAGAATGGACCAAAATTATAATCCTACGTTTTAGTAAGATTGTTTTTACTCTCTGATTTTAATGTAATTGTAGTACTGACTTTGGATGAAACATATATATTCTTTATAATTTCACTTACAGATACAAAATATACTGTGCTCTAGAGAAAACATGTACTGTGTTTTTTTTTACAGCTCCTTTTTCTCATACGTTTATGTAGAATGAAAATAAGTGGGTAAAATTTCAAACTTGATGTGTTTTTTAGCTTTAAAAACTTCAGATGAGAAGGGCAATAATGTTAGGAGTTGAGGTAAATACCACTCTATATAGTATTACATACAGAAATAGTAAAATAATATAAATTACTTTGCTTGATGTTCCTAATCCCCAGTTATTCTCATGAGTTACTCAGAGTAGACTGGACACATCAAAAGGGGGCTCATGTTGGTGCTGACCCAGCGGGCTGGCTCCTTGCTTGCATTCATGAAAGTTAAATTTTTATTTATTGTCTTTGTGCCATTGTAGGGAATAGGCTTGCTTTTCATATGGGTAAATGTATGCTATGTCTAAAAAAAGTGGGTTTTAGGAACTAAATATTGCTAGTTGTAATGGTATTTTGAGGCTTTTGAAAAATATCCCGTTTACAATATTCCATTCATGAATATTGAAATTTTTGCACTTTTGGCTATTTGAATCAAAACTAAAATGCTACTTTGGAACACAGTTAGCTTTAAGATAATCTAGAAAAACAAGTAAAGTGGTCATGTCATGTCCAATGATTCTTATAGAGGGATCTGCTGTACCTTCTCTCAGTGCAGGATATGACATTCCATGGTTGTTTAAAATACGTTGGCATCCTAGGTTCAGAGGCAGCATCTCCTTCTCATCAGGAACATATATGTATGACGCAGAACATTTGTGTGATGAGCAAAACATAATGCTGTTAAAGTAGAACTAAGAAGGTGCTTTTGTGAGAACAAATTAGAGCTGTGAAAATTTGTGCTTCTCAATCTGGAAATCCTCAATTTACTGAATGTTGTGTAAGAGGGCTGTCCAGCACAGCTATAGGCAGTTTAACTACACATCTAAATAAGAGATAGCAGTTTGCATCCCTCATTTATTCCAGTCACTGATCAAATATTTTGGTAGAGTGTTATGCAACAGAACTACATCTAATCTTTTCCTTGCAATGAACAGTAAGCCACTTCCCAAACCATTTATGTAGAAAAAGTCCTTCTGAGGCCATTATTCCAGAGCTGAATAAGTCCTGATGGGTGGATTCATGAGAAATGATGCTTAAGTATTCTCTTTATAAAAGACTTCAGACAACTATACTTCCCAATAATACAGCCTCAGCCAGTGGGGTTGTATAGAATTAGGATGCAGCTGATGTTTTCTCTGCTTTTCTGTATTTCCTCTGACCAAATTGGAGAGAGACTTTTGTTAACATATTACCTGTTAAAATGCAGAGCATATTTATTTTTACTGAGACCATGTGTGGTGCAAGGATTGCAGTAGTGACATGTTTATGCCTACATTTTGAAAGCAATTGGTGAGTGTGTGTTCTAAGGTATGTATGTGATCATAGTCTTTTAGATTTTACTTACTTTCCTTTGCTTCCCTTCTCTGCTTACCAGACACTATAAGGTCATGGTGCCCTTGCTCTGTTGCTAGGGAAGAGGACAGACTTATCAACCCTCCCCTAGTCCTGTAATACTCCACTCACCTGAGTGCTTTCCCAGGAAGCCTGTCCATTTTGCTTATCTGGCAGAAAATTATTTCCTGGTTGTTTTGGGTTCTTTTGCATGGGTTTATTGCTGGTTCTGACCAGTTGGTAAAACAATTTTGAGCTGCAAGAATACAGTAGCCAGACACGGAGTCATGGGAGAGCAGGAGGTGGCAGAGGTGGGAAGCCCTGCTGCCTGTTCTCAGCAGAAGAGAGGGGTGAGACTGGCACAGCCAAGGCATTTCCCCACATCTCTGCTCCACTTTGATCTTGTTCCCTGCCCCTGCTCTCTCTGCAGAACTTCGCTTGAGAAACAGGCTTTCTTTATCTTGGAGAAGTTCTCATTAAGCTATAGAGCTAGCAGGAAACTGAAGGTGGTAGAAACATATAAAAAATTAAGAGAAAGTAAAATTAAACAAGGAAATGTCTAGCTTCACACAGCTGGGTTTACATCTTAAAAGCAAGATAACAGGACACTTAAGCCTCCTTACTCAGAACTAAAGGACTGAGTAGCTTAAAAGTCTTAACCTGTCTCTTCTTTTTCCTGTATTTTTTTCAGATGCAAATGTTTCTATATCTGTTTATTTATAAATAAGCATTTTTGTCCTATTGTATTCTTTGCAAACTGCTTTTAAAGTACAGAGACAATTCATTTTAGTGAAATACTGAACAACCCACTACAAGTTGCTTCACTGTGGAATCAAACATACTTCATGACCACAGGTTTAACTTAGATCCAGCCTTCAGCTGACCCCTGAGGCTGGATTTGGTGAATCCTCTGCATAAACTTGTCAAACAGCACTTGGATTTCTTTTGCTTTGGTCAAAAGCCGTGGTTTATGGACAGAGGTTTGTCAGTCATCACAGAAGACTTGTACTTAGTTCAGTTTTTCATATGAAAAATAAGTAGCTTTTTTAATAACATCATCTTTTATTTTAAATTTTATTTTCTATTTTTTTTTATTCTGCAGAGACCTAAGATTTAATAGAATTAAAGAAATACAGCCTGGAGAATTTAGACGGCTTAAAAACCTGAACACACTGTAAGTTCTTTTTCAGCCCTAAGACCCTTTCCTTTTTGACTTAATGTGATCAATTTGATAATGTGTCATATTTGCTCACTTTCCATAGGTAAGTAGTCTCATAAATTTGAGCTGTAGCATTTATACAGGTGTTAGAAGTAGGGGCTAGGGCCAAAATATTTGAATGGAAAAACAGGTGTATGTCTATCAAAATAAAAAGAAAATTATTTGCATAGTAGTATTTTATTAATATACTTTAATTGAATTTCATGAAAAATGCAGACCATTATTGTATGATTTTTTTGAGATAGTGCTAAATTTCTTTGGTGGAATATCACGTAATAAACCATGGAGTTACAAGAAAGCTGTTCAAAGGCTCAGATGTGCAAATGTGTTACAGTTACAAAATATTTGACAAATTCTAATATTCTGAACTTTCCTATTATAATGTGCTTGCCAAGACTGGCAGGAGTCAAATGGTTTTGTTCCTACTGAGCTGCCTTTCATGGAGATCTTTGCTATCATATACAATTGTGAAGAAAAGTCTTGCTAAAAGACCTTTTACAACCAATAATACAATGAGTATTATAATTTTTACTTTGTATCTCTTCTATCATTCCTTCAGGCATCACTTTTAAAACAAATACATGCATATTTTTCTTCTCTAATATATCAGCAGGCATGAGGAGGAGTTAAGATAGTTATTTTTGCTTTTAAGTGTACATAACTAATGATAGCAAATGTGTCTGTTTCCCAGAACACAAGTAGTGTATGAACTGAAATTCAGTAGTGATAGCAGTGAACTTTGGGTCACTATTTATCTGTAGGCAAATACACTGACATATCTTGTACTCTGTATTCACACCAGAAGAAATGATAAGACTTTCCCTGACAAGTATATTGTCCAAATCTGTGCTGTCAAGATATTCTTAATAACTGTCCCTATTTGCAGTCTTCTTTGATCATACCTCTGTTTGTAGTTGATCCCCAGTTTTGAATTACAATTTCTCCCAGATATCCAGCTCAAGTTTTAACTGTCCAAATCACTGATCTGATACCTACAAGTCCCAGATAACGACAGGATACATTAAGTTTGAATTCACTTCTCTTTGTAGAACCAGTCTATGAGGGATGAGTGTAAATCTGTGCATACTAACAGTTGTGTTCCTGTACAATATAAATGGCTCAGTATACAAAATATTGCTAAGAAACATCTGGGAAGAGCCACTTTAATGCACCTGCTAGTGATAAATCTTTGTTTTTATCAGATTCAAACTGATATGTAGACCGGATGCAGAAGGTTTTCTTTCCCCCCTTCACCCACATCTCGGATACCTGCAAGAAACTACGTTATTCCGCTTTTGGGTGGGTCTTTCAGTTTTATGTTTGGGTTTAGGCTTTTGCTTGTTTATCTTTGTTGCTGTTTTTTGTGAGTTTGGGGGTTTTTGGTATTGTTTTGTTTTGTTTTGTTTTAATTAAATTGTGTTTAATTTTTTCAGGTTTTTACCTGAAAAGACATATTACAGCTGATTGAGCAGCTGTAAGCACATAACCTTTTTTTCTTTTACGTTTAATTACACGTAGGGAAAAAAGCATTTTCTATTTAATATTATATTGCCCCTGCTTTTACACTTTCTCTTCCCTAGTGTTTTTTATGTTAAAATAAGTGGTTGTTTTATTTCTTTTTGTAGGCTTCTAAACAACAATCAAATCAAAAGAATTCCTAGTGGGGCATTTGAAGATCTTGAAAATCTGAAATATCTGTAAGTTAAATGAATGTCATTTTCTTCATCACTGTGTAACAGCTTCTTCAGTGGGAAAGTGTTTGAATCTGAGATGGTGATTTCTATCAGATTCATTATATCCAGGGATAAATGGCACAGATAAAATCTGTGAAATGAATATTTGGGGTAGGGACAACTGTGTTTCTCTAAGTAATTGCTAATAAAAGACTGCTATCTGTAGGCAATACATTTTAAAGGACTTACTAGTTGCTGTTTATTATATGCAACTTATAATTTAAAAAGGGATACGTTGAAAGGCATAGGAAACCACCTCTTCAAAGATTCACTGAAATCCTCACACAGACACATTTTGTCTTTTGCAAAGTGCTTTAAAAGTAACTAGTCCAAATGTTATGTCTGCAGAAGCTTGTAACTTACCCAAGCTTATTAACTGTCCCTAAATATTTTCACTGAATTCATAAGTGAAAAATTCAGTCAAATGCAAAATACCAAAGTATGCATATGATTTGCTGTTAGTTCTAGGTCTTCAGTCACTCTGTATATTTTAAGCCTACCTTCCCTCTTCTTTTAACAAACATACCAAGGGTATTAATTATATGAATAAACAAAAGGCATCAAAAATGCTATTTTTGTCTGTCTAATAGACTAAAGCTGCATGGTAAGTTGTCATGGATTCTCAGCTCTAGCTTCTGGAATTGACCTTCTGGAGTGTCATGTAGGAAAGTTTCACTCCATTGTCTTGGAGTATTGATTGATGGTTACTTGAATGATGTACAGAAAGAAAAAGTGCACATTGAGATTTTATTGCTTTGGAAACAATTCAGAAGCTGAATTCTGTATTCTGTTTCCAAGAATACAGCCAGAAGATCTCTAAGGAGGTGGGGGCATGGAGAAAAATTGCATAAATTTGTGCAGATGCATTACCTGTTTTTCCAAATTGTCCTTGATTACATTTCCTGCTTTCATTCTTATGTGTATTGTCTTTCAGTAATGAAATTATTTAACATATACACAATAGGAGGGAAAAGATTCTTGAACAGACCATTGCCAATGAATTATTGAAGTCCATGATGTTTGTATTTGCTACAACAAATGTTTGCATGATGGTTCTGGTAGTGTAGTACATAAGGTTTTACTATGTGAGGTTTGCTAAACTTCTTTCCATAGTCAGCAGCTGTACAAAGATTTTTCTTGATTCTCAATACTTCTTTTTTTTCACATGCTTGTCTTTGCCTAGCTGTAGTAAACCTGAAATAAAGGTCAACTATGCAGTGTGCTCAGTTCAGTGAAACAGCAAAAAAAGATACCTGAGATCTGATTTGTTTTCATATACATGTAGTAATGGTTGTCAGTATCTATATTGTTAAGAGGAAGATCTTTTTATTTTCCTGTTGTTCCCTGGAAAATTTAAATATAAAGTTCAGCGTAGTAATTTATTCATCTGCAGAGAGCTCTTTAAAGCTATCCTTTGTTTTGCAAAAAGAAACTTTGAGGGGTTTTTTTTGCCTGTTTCAATGACTGTGACAAATGTTTAAATTTTACAGCCTTAAAGTTACAAAGTTTCTGGTTCTGGTCAGGCTATCAATACAGAAGACTTAAATGTAACAAATCAATATCATTCAGTAGTGAAAGGTTCAGCTGAGTACCTGAATACTAACTGTATTCTGTGAAATTAAGGGAACAAAATGAAACATTTCTTTCCAGTAGGATCCGCTGAAGTAGAAATGGAGGAGGGGAGAGATTGTACAGAAGTTAGAAATGATGCTCAGAATGTACTATTATAAAGTCAAATCACCTGGAAGAGTTGAGGTTTAATATCATCTGGTCCTGTGGATATTTGCAAACTTAACTGGTACTATCATGTTTCATAAAACTAGATCCTTGATCTCGTTTATGACTAGACTTGTAATGAATTCTGTTTTTATGACAACTTGTATTGAATTGCATGTAGTTCTGAAAATGTATGATTCCATGACAAATTTTTAAAAACCTGTCATTTCTCAGTAGCCCTGGTTTAGTAAAATGTGAGTGTATATAAATATATAATCTATACATCAAGTAGTAAACATGCATATATAAAATTAAGTAAAATATTCACAATTGCATATTTTTATATAAAATATAACTCAGCATATATATTCCTTTTAAAAAGCCAGTCTCTGAGAGATAGATGTTAAGGTCCATTCCTGTATGACTGCTGAAGATCACTTTTTTGCTTTCAAACAAATTTTTTTCAACAGGATCTAAATCAGGATTTTCAAATGGTTCATTGTACTATTCCTTTGTGAACTTGAGCTTAGGGTTTTTGAAGAGTATATGTTACCAGAACTATCTGTCTGAAATAACACATTTTAACAGAGTAATATTTTCTCAATTTTCTCTGCAGAGAAAGTATTCATCACTGTAAAGTTGGTCTATAAATCATAAAAAGAAAATTGCGCACATAATTTTTTAACCTTTTTTTTAGGTTTTTTTGTTATCTTTATGTAATTGTGTTCTTTATGTAATTGAAATTCTGGCAATTATAAAAACAATTTTGTGTTTTCTGTGCTGTTTGTGGTAATAATTGGGTTTTGCATTCATATAATGAAGGAAAGAAAGAAATGTAATTACTGTTTTGTGTTTTGTTGTAAAACTAAGAGGGTATTTTTTGTTCTTTTTTTTTTTTTTTTCTGCTTCTCTGCTTTTCTGTCCTTCTGTCTTTACTCCATTTACTTTAGTCTTGGCAATAAGGCTCTTTAGTAAGTTCCCCAACCTTATAATGTAGATGTAGGTAAATTTGTGAAAACTGGATAGTTCTTCCTAAGCCTAAAAGTAAACAGTTTATTCTCCAAGAGAGAAGATAGTTGGGAATTACATTATTACAATTTCAACATGTAGAATACTAGAAGAGTTGGAATCAGAAGTGGAAAAAATGAAGGTAAGTTAAAAAATAAATAATTCAGGAGGACATAAGGAAAAATATGTATTACAGGTTAGCTATTAAAAAAACCTTACCAGATAAAGAGAACATGTATTAGATATTTACAGAGCAGTGAAGTAGAAGATAGCATGAAGCAAGTGAAAGAAATAAAACTGGGGAATGACATTAACTTTGTATGTTCACTTGGTGTGAAATGCATAGATGAGGAAACAGAATAGAAGTATTACCATGAGTGTGTGGTAAATGGTAAATAAGACTGTATGAAGTGTTTCCACAAAAGCTAACAGGGAGCATGGAAGTTTTGTTTTGTGCCTGGTGAATGAAGTAATAGTGGTAGATGATGTGTTAAGAGACTGACCAAAATGTGGAGTTTCTGACCTCACCCTTTCAGAATGAGTTTAGGTCTCATTTCCTTCTGTGCCTTCTGCCACTCCTGCTGGCCTGGTCTTGTTATTTTGTCCTCTGGGCACCTCCAGGGATTCCAGATTTCTCTTCTTTGTAATTCATGTTGCTGGTTCCACTGTCTCCTTCATGTTCCTATGGAAACCTGTCTTTGGGTGTTTATTTACTTGTGAGATTTAACCCTACAATGCCTGTTACTTTTTGCCTTTTTTTCCCTTCAGTTCCAAACAAATATATCTGCATCTTACTTTCCTTGAATCACATGGTTTTTAATATGGCCCATTAAAAAAACAAAAAGCAACCTCCTCCAATAATATCCTTATACACAATCAAGCCAGCTTTTTAATTAAAGCTACTTCTTCTCCCAAATTTTCTGGTAACTGATTACCTACTTGTTAATTTCTTCTCCCAAATTTTCTGGTAACTGATTACCTACTTGTTAATTTCCTAAATATATGATCAGTTCTTATGATCTCCTGCAGCCTTGCTTGGGTTTCACAAAAAAAAATGCTTTAAAAATTTTTTTAACCTTTCTAAAAGTAGATATTAGTAATTGTCCAAAAATAGTTTAATATCTTAATATAATATATCCTTTTTTATCTTAATCCACTGTTCCTCTCCTGTAAAATTCTAATATTCAATTCTGTAATTTAGGTAAATTAAATGATAAATTATTTTCCTTAATTGTACTAAATTTGTTTTCTGATAACATAACTGAGATAAATTTTGAGAATGTTTGTTGAAATTTAACAGTGCTTACAAAGTTTTACTTCTGTAACAATGTATGTGCACAGTACCATTTTAGAGGGACAAATCTTTTTATGAGCAATACTTATTTGTACTTTATATTCTGTCATGTCCCTCTCCATTAGGTAAACAATTATATATTTTTTTTCTGTTAATATCCTCAGTAAAACAGCTACACAATTAAATGGAAGTCTGGTTAACACATTTGTCATAGGACATGTAGCCCTGAGGTTGCTGGGGTTTCTCTGTGAAAGGAGGATATGGTTGACTGAGGTTGGTTGAGTTTCCTGCAGCTGAGGGTTTTCTGGACTGAATGGAAAAACTCTGGTTTAAAGCTGAATCTCAAATAAAGACTCACCTCAGTGGCTTGATCAGAACTCCTAAAGGCTGCTCCCTTCCCTGCAGTGTGGTGGTAAAAGCCTGCAATACTACAGTCATTATCCCAGTCTAACTCACCTCGGATTTTCACTCTTTGCCTTCTCCTGTCTGATGAGAGTAAATAAAAGTTATATGAATGATCGTGGTAAAACTTTTTAAAAAATCTGATGAATTCATATTTTTTGAATAAAGTTGTTGAAATGCCCACAAGAGATAATTAATTGAGGGTGGTTATTAAATCTGTCTAAGCCCACTTTGGTTCTCTAGTCTGACCAGAAGTTTAGTACTCATAAATATGAGGGATTTCCACACTGCCAAGTGGAATTAAGTGTATTAAGAAAGATAAATAACACTTCAGCTGTTCAATCCTCAACATTTTCTGAGGAGTGAAAAGGTATGTTTAAAATTCTCACAGGAAAATAAGATAGGAATTGAATATCAGACAGAGGGGAAAATTAAGGAGAGAAAATTGTAATGACTGTGATCCTCAAATGAATTGGTAAATCTGAGCCAAAACAAATATTTTAATACTCATGAAACATTCTTTTACAAATAGAATAAAAACCAGTTCCACATATAAAATCACTCTTTTCAAATTATTTTAAAAGTTTTTACAGTAATTTCACATGACAGTAATTTTTGTCTGGTTTTTGGATATTTTAAAAACCTCAGAAATTTTTACTTCCATGTTACCTGTTCTTCCAAGAACTTTGCTTTTTTATTCAAATGCATATCTACATTAATAAAGCACACTTGAATCTTTGTATATTAATGTGTTGTATTCTCAGCAAGCAGTGCATTGGAAAAGTTAATTTGGACTCAAAGGAAGGATATTGTTCCCCAGAGTTGTCATTAGTCAAATACCAAATACCTACAACTTCTTTCCTTGTTAGGGCCTATTGTGAAATGTTGCCCATTGTCACATCAGTGTAAAAACTGCCACCACCTCCAGCAGAGCCTGTATTTTTTCAGTTGCATCAAAAGAAGTTTGAAATATTTCCAGTAAGTTACTGAAAACTGTAATAATAGAAAACCCAAAACCACTACTAATAAAATGCCTGCTAATAAAGTCATTTGTGGTACGAAGTCTCTTCATCCCCTTTTCATAGAAACCCATGCCTGATTAACTGAGTTTCACATCATTTGTCAAATAATTGTGAAAAAGTTCTTAACCACAAACCTGTGCCTATCCTAACATAAAAAGAGTGACTGACACTGAATCCCCGAAGTATTTTCATTTGCTGCCTCCATGTAGAAACTGTAGGCATGAGTTAAACTGTGTGATTTTTCTCCAACACCTCACTAAACCATCCTTGCTGCTAAGAGCATGATAAACGTGAGCACATACACTGATCCTTCCTGATACATTTTAATTCTGTAAAAAATGTGTAGACAACACGTGTGTTCATACTGATACTCTGCATGTTTATTCTGTTTATATTATAGAGTATCAATGGGGACAAAATGTCCATCTTCTACACAATCATAAAACAAATATACAGTGCTGCTTTATGGATGTGATACCAATTTTCTAACTTGTATTTTTTGTGACTATCCCAAAGGTGACACAGATGGAGTTACAGAAATTTCTCACTGTTTGATCTCCAAGTCCAGTAAAATACTCACTCTAACCTAATTTGAATATTTGTACCAGTATTCAGATGAGATATTTTAAAGAAAACAAGAGACCAGTGGCATCCCTGGTGTGTTCTGGTAAAGGCACTTCTAATGCAATTCTGTCCCATTGTGTTGAATTTATTTTGACTTTTGGCCACCAATCAAGGAAACAAGGGACAAAAATCCAGTAAGTAAAACCATGAGCACTGGGAAGCCCAAGCTCATCCGAGTATCAGCCTCAGGGCCTTCAAGGCCCCAGAATTTTGTCTTTCCTAGAAGTCATTTGGGATGAAATCTCAAGGACAGAATATTTTTATGTTTTTAGTTTTTGATTTGTATTTTTTTTCTAATATGTAGTTGAAAAACTGTCTTCACGTGTCAACTTAATTCTTCTTTTCCACCTTCATGTAGCTCTTGTTTGTGTACTAATATTACTGATTATTTCTTGTTTCAGCTATTTGTACAAGAATGAAATCCAGTCAATTGACAGGCAAGCATTTAAAGGACTTGCCTCTCTAGAACAACTGTAAGTGCCTTTTCTCTTCTGTGCTGTCATCTCCATGGTTCCCCTGCAGAGGAAAAGTGCACGCCTTGATCCGTACATCCTACCTGCATGCTCTGCATGTCTGCACTCCCTGGGTTGGGCAGAGAGCCCCATAATCATTTGCATGTAAAAAAAACACAATTGATCTCTGTGTCAAATTCCTCATTTCTGTGTTTGTCTTTTATTTGTGATTTGCATTCCTGATGTCCCTATACATTGTTACCTAGCTTTGACGAAGGAGAATTATTGTGGGAAATGTTGAAAACTAATGTGTATTGCTTAGAGATAGGTCCTGCTTTCATTTCTGCAGGTTTTTATATCTCAGTTCTTTTGAGTGCAGCAGTTACTTTACTTTGTGCAGCATAACTAAAGCTGAATTAGCCTCTACAAATTCAACTCAGTTTTGTTATACTTTGAAACAAGAATAATTTTTGAATAATAACCTTGCTTTAATTTATATGTGTTAATCATTGCTATATACAGATGTTTAAAAAATAAGGGAGTTCATAATTTTTAATCTAGATGTTTCAGTAATATCCTCCAGAAAGATTGATTAAAATTGTACCTCTTTTCCTGTATAATGAAGAAAAATTTCTACTGGAGAATGAAGAATGCAGTCCTAAGCATGACAAAACCCAGTTGCATTGATTCCATTAATTTCAACTATATTTTGTTTTATAATCACTGTAGGAGAGACATTGAATTGCTGGCATGAGTCCAGAGAAGGGCAGTGAAGCCAGTGAAGGGTCTGGAGCACAAATCCTGTGAGGAGCAGCTGAGTGAGCTGGGGTTGTTTAGTCTGGAGAAAAGGGGTCTCAGTGGAGACCTTATTTCTCACTATCACTACCTGAAATGAGGTTGTAGTGAGTTGGGGAGTGATCTCCTCTCCCAGGTAACAAGTGACAGGACAAGAGGAAATGGCCTCAGATTGCACCAGGAGAGGTTTAGATTGGATATTAGGAAAATTTATTTCATGGAAAAGGTGGTAAAGCATTGAAGCAGGCTGCCCAGGGAAGCAGTGGAGTCACTCTTCCTGGAAGTGTTTAAAAAAAGACTGGATATGGCACTTTGAGATCATGGTTTAGTGATGAAAATGATAGTGGTGCTGGGTTAATGATTAGACTTTAAAATCCTAAATGTCTTTTCCAGCCTTAACAATTACTATCAGAAAGCATTGCTGTACATTCATTGTGATAATGTTTAGAAAAAGCAGTGTAGGTGTTTCACATTTTGACTACCAAAGAACAATAGTAAACCAATGATTTTTGCAGTGTATAAATTGGGGGCTGAATATAAATTTTTAAACTCTCGAAAGGTATCAGCGTATTACAAGTGTTCTATATGTGCCAGCTTCCTTGTTACTGTAAACCTCTAATGTATATTAGTAGACACTGAGTATATATGAAATAAAATGACACTTTATATGGGACAAAATTATACATGCTCCTTTTAGAGTGCAATAAATTATTTTTGAAGGAGGAGCTTCTATGTAAAACAGAAATGTTAATTATAAAAAGTATATAAATATGTAATTTTTTTCCTTAATGCCTTTCTCTTCCTTCTCCTTTTACTCTAGATATCATTACAGCACGATATTGACAGTAGCTGGTAGGGTAGACAGTACTTGCATGCTAATAGCAATACCTAATTTCTGTGCAGAATTTGGAATATTGAGGACCACTTATTGAATAACTAATGTTTCCAAAATAATGCCCCATGCCACAAGCCTCATATGATGCAAGTGGCAATATTTTTCATATTTTTCTTGTGTTCTTTTTTCCTGTTGATCTGTGTTATTACTAAAAGACATAAATCAGTTTGAAATGTTAACACCTTCTGAATACACTTTTCCACTATTTGGCAGTTAAGCCTCTCTGCCTATGGTGATCCCACACTGTATCAGCTTAAGCTCAATCTTTTGGGACACCAACATTAATCAGTATGAAACTGAGATTCCAGCTCAGGGTTTGAGTCTCATCTCTAGCTGGGAAATATGGAAATGGAGCCTGGCAGAGTCACTGCTCATTGCCTGCCCATGGGTCATGGCAGCACCTGCAGCTGCTGGGGAATGGGGGCAGCTGCTTTCCCACTGCCCGCATCAGAGCTTGCTGCTCTCTTCTCTCCTAAATAGAGAGCTTGCCAGGAAGGAAAATGGGAGCACATGAAGCCAGTGGCACGCACAGAAATAAATTTAATCTCTTTGAGATTTTTAGTTTACAAGATATTTGGCATTTATGCATCTTTAGCATAAAAATATGTTCTGGCTCTACAGAGTCTGTTTTATCACAAAACTGCTGACAAGACAAAAGTACTCTTGTCAAACAAGTTCCCAAGTGTCCTAATTTCAGTTTTGAACTGTATTGACAGTACTAAGTCAATGTTTCTGCATTTGAGATCTCTGTGGCTTTAAGTTACCAAACACATTTTGCTACTGGTTGTGTTAACTCAGCCAAATGCTGTTCTCAACGCTCAGCAGAGTTCTCAGAAGTAGACACTGTGGACCACATTTCAGGGAAAGACTTGTTTCACAGCAATTTCTTCTATTCCAGTGAAGCAGAATTCACCTGATAGTTGCTTTTTAAAAAATACCTGAACAGCAAAGCAGCCACATTTCTGCTGATTTTTGTTGTTGTTAACAGAAACTAAATGTAGATAGATTTAGGATGCCTGTTGCATGTATAAGGGATAAAACCCCCAAGTATTTACTGCAGCTGGCACATTCCTCCTTAAACCTCTAGAGCAGAATTCTTAACTGCTGATGTAGTCAAAACAGTTTTTCCTTTGGAAATATCTGCCAAGGGAATAAAATCTTTGAATCAGATCTTGAAACCTCTTTGTGCTAGGGTGAATTCTGAAGAAATATTGGCAGTTTTAGATTCTTGAACACACTGAGCCATTTATGTTTCATCACCTAACTTTTCACCTGTGGCTGGGCATGAAGGGAGGGGGTCAGCTGATGAAAAGTAGCTGCTTAGTACTAGTTTAGACACTGGTAAATCTGCGAGACATATGTTTGGGTCTGGCAAAGGCAGCAGAAAGCTGCAGGAAGCTTACATTTTTTCAGAGCAGCAGCCGGAAGGCAGACAGAACACCCGAAAGGCAAGGAGGACTGCCTCTGTATGCTTGGGCTTAGACAGCTGCTGTGTGCCTCTGTGTGCCTGGGCAACTGAATCCCACCTGAAATGTCACAAATACCCCACTTGGGAGGTCATGAGTTTGGATTCCAAGATCTAGCTTTAAATGGAGTCCATTTCCAGATGTGTATACACTGCTTTACTTCCTAATATCTGTCATATTTTTGAGATATCAGCTTATGAGTTGTATGTATCAGGGACAAAAGTGTACTCTCCAGTATTTTAGTGGGATACCCAAATATTAATAGAATTATTTAAATCTGTTTACCTAATTCTAGTTATGCATTTTCTTTTACTTTTCATATTAATATATTAATTTTGTTCTTTATAAGCTGTTATTAGTGGTGATGTAGTTTATGTACATATATACATATTCTGGAAGAATTAATAGACAAAAACATTAACTAACATATAGTGATACAGTTTGTTATATTAAGTTTATTTACCTCAACTCAATTTTCAGTACTTCTGAAGTGTTGCTATTTATTTTCTTGTTTTATACTACAAGTTCCTGACTTTAGCATAACTCTATGTCAGCAGTTATGCACATTTAACAGAGTGGAGTCTGTGTAAAGTTTCTGCTAAAACTGTCTGTGGGAATAAATAATGAAAGATAATTAATTAATAAGAAAACAAACTCAAAGATATGTCAGGGGCATTGAGGAGTATATCCTTATTATTCTACAATAAGATCAGCTAGGGACAACAAACTGGAAACAGATACTTGTCTAGCCTTATTTTAAAAGTCTTCAGTGAGGATTCCATAATCCCCTTAAGTATTCCATTCTAATATTTTATATCATTACCACAATGTGCATTTGTATCTTTTTTCTTGTGCTTTAAGGCTGCTACTTCTTGTCCTTGAGAAGGGAAGGCTCTTTGATAAATACAGGACAGATATGTTTGTTCATTCTCTTTCAAATAATCAAAAGGGCAAGCATGCTGTTTGAATATTTAGAACATAGATTATACTCAGCTAGTGGGTTAGTACTTCCCCAAAGATGTGATGATACTATTAGAAGAATTGGCATACATGATAAAAGTCTTCCCCCACAAAAGCTACAAAGCTACATAAGATATAATCCTAAATCTAGTGCCGTGAAAAATTCCACTGGGACTGAATTTTACTACAAACTTTGTCCTACAAGATTAATAATAAGGAAGACAATCTATGCCATGTTTATTTGATAAAATCTTGATCTTCCTCTTGAGGTGTTTCATTTGGACTTTTTTTCCCTATAAGTATTTCCTTTCCTTCTGTTTAATTCTTGATAGTAAGTTTAGAATTGAAAAAGAAAGACATAGGTATTTAAAAATCACTCTTGCATGCTTTTTCTTTCAATTTTCATTCTGAAAGTCTTTTTAATATCTTATTTATTACATGATACTATTTTTAGTGCTTTTTACTCTGAACATAAAAGATGCCTATAAAGATATGCCAGTTTGAGATTATTTCCTGAATATGATTACCTTTAAAGTGAATTTTAAATCCAAGAAATTACCATATTAATTAAGACGTTACAAATATATCTTACAAAACTTTAATGCAGTACACAGAAGAAAATAATAGAAGTGATAAAACAAGATTAAAGTGTAGGTCCTAATGCCACGGGTTTTTTCTCCTCTTTATGGCAGACTTAAAATGCAATCTGGTTTCTGCATCTATTTATTTTGAATTACAAATTATTTTGGCCAGATATTTAACACATTGTTCTATTAATAAATTGCATGATAAGTTGCTCAGGACATTTTTAGGTCGTAATTTAAAGACCTCTAAAACCCAACTAATTTGTGTAGCCCAAATACTATGAAGCATTTAAGAGTATCTTCCAGCTGGATTTCATTATTTGATTTTTTTGAGCTACTTTAGACAGAGTGATATCTGATGAGGTAAACTTAGCTGTTATAATGCTCTTCAGCACCTGAATTATTGTATTGGTGTCTGCAGTGATGTGAGCTTGTAAACAAGGCAAGATTTATAACAAATTTATTTTTTATTTTTTTTGAAAAACAACGTAACTTCAGGCACATATTGCTTACATCTGTAATTTTAATAGTCCTGAGTACTAAACAGCCATTTTGGGCTGCTGCTTTGAGATTTGCAATGTATATGCTACTTAGAATACTTCTCTCTCAGGTAGTTTTTCTTTTACTCTCTTTCTAATTTCACCCTGATTCCTGGCCCTGAAGAAGGGTTTGTATTCCTCAATGTGCCTGCTTTTACCAAGGCTATTTTTTGTTTACCTTGTCAATGCAAAGATGTGAGATTAATTTATTTGGAATATGAAGAGATGTGTTTGCAAGGTACTCACGTGGCAAAAAAATGCAAGTAGAATTAAGAAAGCTAAAAAGGAAAAAAATCACTGCTGCCTGCAAAAGTAGTGTTTGTAACTTTTTCCAAAATGAAAGCTGCTTCAGAGGCAACAAACCCTATAGTTGTGCCTAGTTTTTCCCTTTGTCCTCCTCCATTGCAGTGATCCCCACCTGGCCTTGCCCCCTCCCATGTGTTGCTGATCCTGGAAGGGGGACGAGCAGAGCCAGGCTGTGCCTGCCCACCTCATGGTGGCCATGCCCAGTCCTTGTCCTGCAAGTCTTTCCTCACTCTGAGGTCTCTCTTCTCTCTGCTGGAAAATCAAATGAACCTTGCAGGAAATATCTGCCTTTGAGATCTGTCTTTTTAATTTAGAAGAAATCACCTTGTATTTTCAAAGAGAAGATGAAAACTGGCAGTCACAGCAAAGTGATGCAGTTCTTGATTCTTCATGCTAACAAGAGCATACTCTGTGCTCAATAAACCCCGTGGCCACGCGTTGCACGGGCAGTAGGCAGGCTTGACACTCTGATGTACTTGATCACGGCTGTGCTGATTTATTGGCTTTTTCTCTGGTCCCCATTCACTGCTCCCTGGCATCGCTCGCGCTTGTCCTGGGAGGCTGCCAGGCCTGTGCCTGGCTTCCCTCTGCACGCGCCTTCCAGGGCTCCCTGCAAGGGCTTGGCTGGAATCACCACTCCTTCCCGCTTCTGTCTCTCTGTGCAGCCACCATCTGGCTCAGCACAGGCAAACCCCCTTGTCCTTTTCATGCTGAGGGGTTGATGTTTCACGAGATACTGAGCTCTGAGTTGTTCTCACTGTTTTTAAAGGACAGGCTATTTTGTTCTTCGGACCACGGTGATTTCTGTATATGCCCGTTCTCCAGAGGCTCCCGAGCTTGTCAGAGCTCAAATAGGAAACTGAAAGAGTTTAAAGAGTATAAAGATATAATCAGGATCCAAAGTCTATAAATAATTTTCACAGTTTCTTGTGCCAGTCTTAGCTATTACATTTGTTTTCTCATCTGCAAGGTTAAGGGGTATCTCCACAAAATAGTCAATGCTGGAATGATCCTGTCTTTGCAGTCCATTTTCACAACAGTTAAAGATTAATAGCCTGGTTAATTGTTATGTTAACTTTTTCAACTTTACAGCATTAACAGCTGTGTCAATTTATTGTTGTATGATGTTAATAGCTTGCATAAGCATCAAGAAAGCATCAAACAGCACCAATTACTAGGAAGCCCTTTGTCTAAAGTCAAATTAGTCAAACTGGTTTCTATTACAAATTTGGTTTTGAGTATACTCATAGATTTAAATGCAAATGTTCAAGGACTAGGGAAGGTTATTTCTCAGCATCTGTTGAAATTTTCACTTGCAAATGTTCAAGGACTAGGGAAGGTTATTTCTCAGCATCTGTTGAAATTTTCACTCATAGAAATGAAAACATTTGCCCACAGAAAATGTTATTGTGCTGGAAACTGTAAATGTTTTCTAAATAACCTCTAATATTTTTCCTATTAAAAAAATAATAATTTTCATTTTTTCATAAGTTTTTTCAAGTGTGCATACAACAAACATCATTTTGGCAAAAAAGTATTCAAAGCATTATCTCCAAAATCTCAAAAGCAATGTATGGGGGGTTTTGCTTATATATATACACAGAAACACACTCAGTATAGTGATCTGCAAACTCTTCTTTGTTTATCATGTCTTTCATTTCTCAGATTCAAATATGAGATTCAGATGGTAACAAAAAAAAAGCTGCTACATCACTATGGCAATTTAGATCTCTAAAGACTATGGAAACAATAAATTCTTTAAAATAATCCACCAGTTAAGAAAATTGTTTCAGTATTTTTATTTTTGTTTAACATATTTTCAGGTATCTGCACTTTAATCAAATAGAAACGTTGGAACCTGAATCCTTTACTCATCTTCCAAAACTTGAAAGGCTGTAAGTTTGTTTTCCTTGGGGTAAGATTCTGAAGACAGCTTGCTTCCTTGTTTGTATTAAATAAAGCATTTGAAACTAAAAAATAATGTTTTTATCATTGCCATAGATTGTTTTTAATCCAATTTTTTTTGTGTGTAACTACTACGTAGTCTTTCCAAGAACACTTTGTTGAGGCTGACCTTAGAGAAATGCAGAAGTGAGCATTGCCTGTCGTTTCTTTTTCTTTTGCAAAACTATTTCTCAAAGATCTGTGATCAATGTTGGCCTAAAATAAATGTTATGAATGAAGAACTAGACAATTTATTTAGGACCTTTTTTTTAAAAAAAAAAAATTCTAATTTGAATGCTTTTGAACTCCCTTCCTTGTAGTTACTTAAGGCTTCTTTTCCCCCACATGGACATACACCTTGGAGGCCACTTAAATAATAGCAGACAATGAGTTGCTAAACAGGTTCAATTTTTTTTTCTTAAATTTTCTTAGATAACTTTCTCTTGAAAACCTTCCAGATGTATTTAAATTAAATGAATGCACCACAAAATCTGAATTATATGAATATTTCCATGTTTTTAACAGGTTTTTGCATAACAACAGAATAGCTCATTTGATTCCTGGAACATTTAGTCACTTAGAATCTATGAAGAGACTGTAAGTAAATTAAATTATTGAAATCTTAAATAACCCAATTAGATTGTATCTTGCAATATTTATCTTCCTTGCATGCCTTCCTTATGCCTTTTACTGTATAATTATTTTAAATATTGAGTATTTTTTTTTCTTAACTATACTCCAATTGTTTATGTGCATAGATTGAGAACATTCTTCTATATCTATTTTCTTTAGTTACTGACTAAGGTTTATTTCCTATATTGAGATTATTTGTAATCATTTTATACACTAAATATTATTTATAGATTGTTTTTGGGCAGTCAAAATAATACATATTCCTCTAATAAAAACTACCAAAATGGCTATTAGCAAGCAACTGATGTGGTGTCAGAGCAAAGNTGGGGGAGGAACAAGGGGAAGGGATGAATGAGCCCATGAGGGAAACTCAGGGGAGGAGAACAAGGAGGGGTTTACAAAGTATAAACCAATAAAGGATCACAGTGGGTGCGAAAAGGTTACATAAACCAATGAGGGACTGAATAACAGGGGATGGACAGGGAACATTCGGGAACAAGGGGCAGTTTCCAGAGTGGATTGGCAGCTGGAGTAGGAGGGTACGCCTGGGACTAAACTGTCCGGGACTTGGTGGGGGGGCAGTCTAAAACTTTACAATACAAATAGTAATTAAATC
>VWYI01020187.1:0-25684 GCA_013399455.1 Anthoscopus minutus | reverse complement strand
GGATTTTCCACTAAACGAGTAGTTTTGGCAAGATTTCGGAGAGGTTTCATCCTGCTCGGAAATACCCGCTCGCATCCCCCGAGCTCCGCTCCCTCCGCACCTGTCCCGCTGCTGCCGTGCCCGGGCTCTCGGCCCGCTGCTCCCGCTATAAATAGTAAGAAGATGGCGCTTGCGCCGATCCTGCCGCGCTGACTGGCGACGCTGTCCGAGAGCTATCCCGCCTGTCTCCTTCTCTTCCATCCCGTCTCGTCCCATTGCCCCCCCTTCTCCCTCCCACCGCCCCTCCCATGCTGACGTTCCGCTCCCGAGATTGTTGCCAAAGCCGCTCGTTTAGTGGAAAATCCGATCCTCTACCCGAGGAGGATGTGCCATTGCCACTTTTCCGGAGAGTGTGGCACCTTCTCGAGTCCCTCCAGTGGCGGAGGGGCTCTGGTCCCCCTCGGCCGAGCGGTGAGTGAGCATCCTTCACCAGGATATGTTTCGAGAGAAAAATGGGGTACTGCCGTTCTACTTCTTCACCGTGATGAGAAACAAAGGAGGTGGAGCTCTGAGTATAATAATTTTAGGGCAAAGGGATTTTTAGGATGTGTTTTTATGACCTGGCCTGGGCTTTGCCTTTGGGACATCAGAGGAATCTCATGATTGTGCCCAGCAAGAGTCGTGGTGGAGGAGATAAGCACTGCTGAGCCCGTACAGCCATTTCCTTTACTGGCGCTGGCGCAGTGTGCTAAAGCAAACAAGAAAACTGTCCTCTGGATAATTTAAACTAAGCAGTGTGTTTAAAGCTTTGCATTTCAGAAGTCAGGTGAGCAAGCCAGTTGATTTAAAAAATGAGCGCAGCGGTAGATTTGTCATCTTTCTATCTTCCTGTGACATTAAATTGTTGATTCAGAAGAGCATTGAACAGCAGTTCTGCTTTCTGTATCATTCCCTTCTTTAAGTCTGAACTATTTGCAAAGCTTTGCAGTGGAAACTGAATCGCCAAGGCAATTCTTGTGGTATAGAAAAAAAAGAAAAGCATATACATGGAAACCCAGATATCTGCTTTACCTGGGCACAGCAGGATCCTGTTGCTTGGGGGAACCTGAGCTGGGATCCTGCAGGGCAAGGACTGGCCTGTGCTCCCACCCAGCGCAAAGGGAGGTGAGCGTGGTCAGCACTGCTCAGCAGTCACTGAATCATGCTGTAGCTGGCATGAGAGTGCAAATGAAACTGCCACTGAACAGGCAGCAAAGATGGTATTATAAACACAGTGAAATTCCAGCATAAGGTTGACAGTTCATTTGTGCACGGGTAGGTCTCTCTCACTGATGCATTTTCATTGTGTAATGAGGTTGAAAGGCCCATTCTATTCACTGGCCCTTTCCAAAAGAGATGTGGCCTGTGCATATGGACAGCTGGTATGTTCCTGAATGGACCAGAATAACCTAACTCACCAGGGAGACTGCAAATACTTCTCTGGCTAGCAGTACACTTGAGTTTATGGATACAAGGGAAAGGAGAAAGGGTAAGTAAGTAATAACCACCATTACAGCAGAAAACAGCAAGCCCTCTTAAGGAAACCCTCCTGTCTGACCATCCAGGATCCCCTCTGGCAGTCATGCTGCGCTTGAGCTGGGACTGAGGCCCCATCAGAGCCCCTTTGAGGTGTTCCCCTTGATTCCCTGTACACCTCACACTCACACATTCAAAGTCTTCTTACCTGCTTGGCCCCAGGTTTCCCATAGCAGAGTCTCAAACATCTGGATCCTTAAAATAAATTCATCATTGTGCAACAACAAAACAACAGCTTAAGCTGGATGCCTCCAAAAAGGAACTGCAAACAAAAGAAACCCTGTGGATTTTGTACCCTCAGTCTGGGATCCCCAGCTCTGGTTGTATCTCTGAGAGTCTGTTCATGTGCCTGTGTCACAGGTCCCTATGCCCTTTGCTAGGTAAAGGGCTGGCACCAGTTCAGTCAAGCTTTTCCACCCAGAGTTCAATCTGCATGTCACATTGCAGCTGTACACTGAGGTACCTGCACTATATGTATTCCTCAACAATCAGAAAGAAATCTGCAACAAAATGGAAGAGCACCAGGAAAATTTTTTGTGGTGCTTCATGTCTCAAAGCTTCACTCATAGCCCTGCTAATCTGTTCTGGGCTTGGACAAGGCTCAGGCAATGCTTCAGTCCCTGAGCTTTGTGAATGGTCTGTCACGGGATGGGTCTCACACATAGCATGTAACTAGGCATTGCTTCAAGTACCTTTGGTCTCCTGGTGTAGAAGAGTGCTTAGTATGGTCTGGGGCTGATTTGATGCAGAGCTTCTCCAACATCCATCAGTATGGCAGCTTCTGAGTTTGCAAAGACCCCCAAGGAGAGTTTATGACACTATCTCATTCTTCAGAAAGTTTTCATAAGTTATGCTCTTGCTTAACCCCCACAGGTTGAGGACGGATGACAAGCCTGCTTCTTGTCCCCTCCACTCTAAGGGGATAATGAGGATCATCCTTTTTTATTATATCTGTCCTCAGGTGAGCTCAGTGTCTTGTTTCTTTCTCTCCTCAGATGGACAAGTCTTGCCAGAAGACGGGTAAAGAACTGTGCCCATGGCAGTCAACCAATCCCCTCCCCAGGGAAGGATTTGGGTAAGATCTCATGAAGACCTGCCTGGGATGCTATAACTAGTCTGTAGAATCATAGAATGGTTTGGGTTGGAAGGAACCTAAAGATCATCCAGTTCTAATCCCCTGCCATGGGCAGGGACACTTTCATTTGACCACATTGCTCAAAGCTCTGTCCAGCCTGGCCCTGAACACTTCCAGGGATGGGGCATCCACAACTTTTCTGGATAAGCCATTCCAATGACTCATTGTTCTCATAGTAAGGAATTCATTTCTAAAATCTAACCTAAACCTACTTTCTGACTTCTAACCTTAACCTACTATCTTTCAGTTTGAATTCTGACCACATCAGTAAATGGTTTGTACATATCTCAGAGCTGTGTATATGATGTTGTGCAGCCTACTTGTGCCATCAAGGTCTGTCTGGAATTTGTGTTTTTCAACCATCCTTTGAAGACAACTGAGTATCTGCTGTCAGAACACATTTCAGTTTGGCCTACAATGTGAGATCTGAGAGATATTTTAAATTAACACTTTCAAAGGTTTTCCACAAAAGTAATGATAAATATTATTATTTCTTCTCAAATAGTGATAAATTTATTATTATTTCTTCTCAAAGCATTAGAAATACAATTAAAATACAAAAGTATGACAAATGAATAGGAATAATATTGTTAACTATAGGTATGTATTTGGGGATTCATTTTGATCAAATGCACTGTTCACAATGCAGCCATAATCTTGCTCACGTACTCTGGCATTCAATTTATCCCTGGACCATTTCAAAGAAGAATCCCTTGTTATTTCAACTGTATCCTCCTTTCTCTTCCTTCTGTACAATGGAAAAAAAAAGGAATAATCTATTTTAATTTCTATTCTTATTTATAGTGAGAGATCAAACAATGCTGCAAGCATGAATGGAACTGGATTTTGGAGAAGCTAGAGTTTTATGATAAGTGATGCGTATGCCCTGTGTAAAAGAAATGGCATATGTTCATTCCTGATTAAAAAAAAAAGTTAAATTTTTCCTCACATTCCTCAGAAGAGGTCCCCACTGCTGTGGCTTATTTCTGATCTTGCAGTTATATGACTGATGGGAGTACAATTAAAATACGGTGCTAAAAGAGGTGTCTTTACTTTGCTGAATGTAGTAAAGCTGGGAAAAACCTTACCTGAACAGGCACACGGTAGAAGAGATGAGAATGACAATGACAGCTACACCTGCCACGACTCCGACGATGATGGCAATTGTGTGATCCGAATCCTCTGTGTCAGGCTCTTCAACTGAAGAACAAACAAGAGCCCTGTCACTGAAAGCTAACTGTGCTGTGAACAGAAATGTTTTTTGTCCACCCTTGCATGTCTGTTTGGTTTAACTGTGCTCTCTTTGGCTACCTGGAGGGGTGTCAGACCCAGGTCCTGTGTGCTGTACCCAGCCCTGCTGTCCTGCTTTCTTGGTACCTCTCTGCTGGAATTCTGACCCTTCTCCCTGCTTGGATGACCACAGGCTCTCACACAGTGGGTTACTAACTTAGAAAAGCAAGCCCAGTCTTCTCCATAACAACATGTATTTTTGAAAATGATGTGTTTAATGCAGACAGGGAAATCCAGAAGAGTTTTATTACCTATTTTTTCAGCCTCACAGTATGGTCCTGTGTAGAGTTCTGAACATTCACAGAAGTGGAGGGAGGTGCTGTTGGAAGTTTCAGAACAAATGGCATCATTCTTGCAAGGGTTTGGCATACATGGGCCACCTGAGAAAAAAGGAGAAACACTTAACTCTCAGATAATCCAACCCTGAAGAGAACTGTTGTTGCTTAGATTATGCTGACTCCTAATGCTGCGTATCCCTTGTATTTTAGCATGTTTCTTGTGTCTGACAATATGAATAAGGGAAAGAAACACTGTTTCTCCAGTGAAACATCAGAGCAAGATCCCTTGCATGGCTTTCTTCTGTACACTCTCTCTTGCAACTGTTCCTAACCCAGTGATGTTCTTTAGTCAAGATTTCATAGCATCAAAGACAATAGTAATGGTAGACTCACTCCTGTAGCATCCACGACTGTAGTTTGAAATGCCACAGATTTTATCAGACCCACACGCTTCATCAAAGCAGAAAACAGTGGAGCTTTCTGTGCACTGGCATTTCTGAGAGCAGTCATCAGTAGTGAATATTTCTCCAATCTGGAAGAACAAGGGATGTTAAAAAAGATCAAATAAAACCAGCCAGAAAAAACATGAATGTAGCTCTGGAACCCTCATTTTACTCTCTCCAATGCTTTCCTGATGAATGGCAGTAGGGCAGATCGGTTTTTTTTTTTTAATAGTTTGTAAAAAAAAGAAGAAATCAAGCAGCTTACTAATGCAGCTCTTTGAAACTCAAGGATGGCCCAAGAAAGAAAGCAAGAGAAGAGTTTGGGGCATGACATCCTAGCCCCAGGCACGGTACATGTGCAACCAAAAATGAGGAACTGTTGCTAGAAATGAGTGCCTCCAAGGCAATATGGAAATCCTATCTGCCATTTTTCTTAAAAGTGCCTCCTGTTAATAGCAAATCTATACTGGCTTGGGCCTTTTTTGTACAAAATCTCTAGTGGTTAACAAGAATTCTGTGAGATAATGGAGCTGTTCTATCCTGCAGTGACAATGGAGGAATCTCCTGAGAATCCAGCTTTGCTCAGGGCTCTCTTCATGTCCTACCCAACTCTACAGACTCTCAACCCTGCCTATACCACTCTTCACTGAGAGGAACGAGGCCACAGTGACACACAGAATTTTTCTGTAACTGGTATGTTGTAAACTTTAGAGCCTATGAGTGTAATAAAGGTCAAGAATTAATATGAATTTAATCACATAATTTGTCCAAGTGTCTGCCTTGGACTGGCAGGCAGAGGGAGACCAAGAGATCTTGACCTCTGTTCCCTTTCTCCAGAAACCAGAATTTTATTAAACAATTGCTCTTTGTTTCTAATGTTTTTGCTGCAAAATTACATGCTGAGGATTATGGTCAAAATAAGTAACAAGAGAAAATAATGTTTAGTGCTGTGGGAGCTGTCTGACCCACAGAGAGACTGTACCTCATAGTATTTGTTCAGGTATGTGCAGCCACACTGTTTGTAAGGCACACAGTCAAAGCCACTAAGAACATAACCAGGGAGACATTCACAGCCTTCCACACAGGGTGATTCACACTCAGAGGGGCTGGTCAGGTCGTTGCAGGATGCTGGGCATGCAGACATGCATGAGCTGTACTTGCTGTTGGCAGGACATGATATGCCTATAAAAATAAGGAGTCCAGTTATACCAGGCTGCTGTGTGTTACTTAGAGAATTCCCCTTTTGATCCATTTTGTAGGAGGCAATATGATAAACACACACACACACACACACACACACACACACACATATGTGCATAGGTATATTGTAGTACTGAAATTGTAAGTAAAGCACTCCAAAGTCAGGAAATGCATCATCAAAGCTATCTGTATACTGTGCTCTCATTCCTGGTATCCTGATCTCAAAACAACTTCTCACACATTCAGGGTTGCCAGCTCTGCAAGTGCCAGAGCTGTTCCACAACTTTGGGAGCTGTGTTTCACCAGAAATACAAAGTTATCTAACCATAGCAGACATAGGGAAAATATGGTTTGATGAATTTCTAAACTTTAAAAAAAAAAGAAGAAAACAGTGAGATTATTTTAAGTCTTATTTCAGCACTTTTTGTCTGAAAGGTTTTGAGTGTTCACTTGAATCTTTTTTTTTCAATCTTGACATTTCACAGGCAAAAGAGATAATTAGTATATTTTGTAGATTTAAAGAGAGTTTTCAATGAAATATTTTGCCTTTAGATTTATAACTTGTGATGGTCTCCAATATTTAAACTTTTTGTCCCATTGGGAGTGGGGACATCTTTTCAATCACAAAACTTCTGATGACAGGGAGCTGACATCTCTGATTTCCTAAGTATCTCTCTAAGCTGAGGTTTAAATATAAAAGTCAGCATAGGACACAGAAGAAATACCAGAAAAACAAGTGTGCTTAACTGTGAAGAGTGAGGAAGTGTGAATCAACATGTTTTTACTCCCCAAGAAGATTTGATACAGGAAAGTACTTAAACTTCAGATTTTAAAATTCCTGTAGGTAGAATGCTTGCTTTCTGTTTCTCCCTGTGCTTACCACAGTCTGTCTGTTGCCTCCAGCCATCCATGCTGACTCTTTGCTGCTGACAAGCCAGCACATATTCCTCCAGACTGCGACACAGGGTAGCAGCCTCATCTCCTTCCACACACATATCAAACAGGCAGCTCCTGTGTGCAACATGAGAAAACATTAATTGCCAGTACATTCATTATTGGTTGTTGTCATCTGCTTTTCTGCCTGACTCTGAGTTAGTTTTGTTTTCCAGTATCTGGCTGACAGGAAACAGAGGAATTAAAGACACTCCAAGCACATGATTGGGAATATCAGGTAATTTGTTGTGCAGCTGCTGCTGCTCGGTGAAGTGTCCGTATCAGGTCATAGCATCATTAAAGCTGGAAAAGGCCTCTAAGATCATTGAGCCCAACCTTTAACCTAACTTTGCCAGGTCCACCACTAAACTATGGCCCTAAATAGAAAATATTCCTCATAAGCAATCTAATCTTGGTCCTCTCTTGGACCAAGCAATAAAGAGTTACCTTCCTTAACACAGTAAGTTCTTTATTGCTCACTGCTTCTGTTTCAGGATAAATCTTGCTTATAGGGCACTTTTCCACGCTGCTAAGTGTTACAGCTGAACTATACACTTCTTTCAGTACATGGATACCCTCCTCATGTCCATGTGCCTTGAATGTTGACACAGAATTCTGTTTTATCCTGTGTTTGTTTGCCAGTTCTACCTTCTCAGTTTTGCTCATTATTTGAGTATTCACAGCCTGATTTTCAGAGACATTGAGATCCAAGATGAATGGAATCTGCAAATATGCAGCATCTCAGAAAAATCAGGGCAACCACTAGAACAGGCTGCCCAACCAGATTCTAGAGTGAGGAAAAAAGTAGGCTTATGTTAAGAATCAGGAGATATCTATATCTGTATCTATAGTTATAGTTATGTCTAGCTATATCTAGCTATATACTCTCTCTATAATTTATTAATATAAGATACAGATATAGATATAGATATAGATATATAGATATAGATAAATGCATAACCATTCAAGCCAGTGGTCCACTTCATTTTGCTTAAGATACTGCTAACATTCTTCTCACAGATAAGGACTTTGGGGTGGGTATTATCTGTCTTTAAACATTAGGCATAACTATGTAACTAAAGAAGACTGGCAGCTACTTGGAAAATCTGTGACTGATGATGGATTATGAATGAAAGGTGAACATGGGGATGAATACAGCTGTATGTTTTAATTGTATGTGTAGGAGGCAGAGCAACCTTGAAACACAGCAGAAGGAACTTTCTTGAAGATACCAGGCTAGTTACTGTTCACTAATATGGTTTTTGTACTTCTCCATGAAAATTTCAGGAAATTTCACTGACAGCTTCAGCCTTTGGCTACAGTACAGTACAAATTTTATGAAGCTACAACTGCTACTCAATAGACCCAGCTGCTAAATTCTCACTGAATGTGGATGAGAACTGTAAGTACATTGGAAATTCCAGGCTACAGGGATAATGTTTAACACTGCTGCTTTATCTGTGTGGGAAAAGAGGAGAGCTGCTTTGTAGAGCTAGCAGAGAAGTAAATGCTGGAGAGATGAAAGAAAGAGAATCACAACTATGTAAAAATAAATAAGGAGATGTAAATATATCAATAATGGAATCACTAGGTCCAGTGAGATAGTATCCAAAGATGCTATCCTCAGCTTCTGTTAATATCCTGGAGACTCCAGATGACTGAAGATAGTTCATGCAAGAAACTATTGGCAAAATGATTTTGCTAAGTGGGGGAACAACTGACACTTACGTGAAATAGAAATCTGGTTGGACTGCAGAATGACACTTGGCAAAAGGACCATTCAAGTCAGTCAGGATCTGACACCCTGAAGTTGTGTTTTGCTGCTCCAGCTGATTTTCATTGCAACCTTGGAAAAGCCCTGGATCTGGTTCCTCCTCAGACTCATTTTCTGAGATGACATCTCGTCTGTAAATTAAGTCATTATGAAATCATCAGTGTTCTGTGCATTCATGGTACTACTTTCTGAGTAACACTGCAAGAATACTTCTGCCTTGTAGTGTAAATGTAAACTTATTTATCTTTCGTGTTTTATCCTGAATGGGAAGGAGATACAGCAAATCAAAGATGCACTGTAACACTTCCTACCATCTCAGAGATTTATGGATATTGAAAGTAAATGGGATATCTGTAGTTATCTCTTTGGAAATTCTGCATGCTCCATGTCTTATCCATTGCCTCCTCCATGCAATCTATCCAACAAAAGTTGAATTTTAGTCAGAAGGATGCAGCTGGAATAAAACCCTGTTTCTTGGATATATGTTCACTTTCACTGAACAACTGGCTGCATGCCTGAAATGCCAGAATTTTCCTATGGGCACAGCCTCCAGAGCCCCTTTATGCTCAACATTGCCCCATATACTGTTTTCTGCTATTTTGGCAGGCAAATTTTTGCAGCCAAAATATATCCAGACAGCTAATATAGTTCCATTTACTTTCTTAGTGTTAGTGACTAAGCAATTTCCAAAGGGCTATCAAAGCAACAGGAAGAAAGGCAGGAAGGAAGGAGATCTCTAGGAAACAAGAAAAAAAAAGAAAAACCTTTTTCAATGTTGCTTATGGACTAATTAGCGCAAAATTTTTCTGACCACAAATGTCATGCCCATTTCAGAATTTCATTTCAGTCAAAAGAATGTCATTACTTTTTGTGTACAGGCAGAAAAAAATAGTTAGCTATGAAAGCAAGAAAGTCAGGCTCTTCAAGAACCTTTTCTGGGAGGAACTATGAATTTATGTCGATGGATTTCAAAGCTACCTTCAGGTTCCAGAGCAAAGACTGACATTGAATCAGGATTTGCACTTTCTCAGGCCCATGCAGAACATGTATTTATCTTTGCCAGGAACCATGAGCTTGGTAAAGATATTATTCATCTCTGTGGCCCAACAGCTGTAATGGCTGGGGCTCCAAAGAGGGATACTGAACTGGAGTTGTGCACTGATAGTTCAGGCCTCTCTTGGCCAGAAGGGCACTGATAGTTCACTTTAGTGATGAGCAGAAAAAGTCCCTACACACAAACAAAGGGAATAAGAAAGGTAAGACAGAAATGAGACAGTGTAGTTATTCCTAGAAGTTAACTGACTTCATTCACTTCTAGTGGCAGTGCTTGCTGTCGATATTAAATAGAAAATCAAGTACCTGAGACGAGAGCTTCTTTTCAGAGGAACTTTCCAGCTTTCACCAAATACGTTCACATTCCTCACCCAAACACCATCTGGTTTTGTGAAGTCATTTCTGTGTCTCCCATCAAAGTCACCACACAAGCCTTCTACTCTGCTTCTGTAGGTGGTAGCCAGCTTTATGTCTAGGCAAAATCAGAAGGAAAAGAACTATTACACAGAAATTGTTGGCACTGAGTGTATGAAAGAGGTGGAAATCAATGCCAAGTGCCACATGTCATGATTCAGATTGCAGGTGGTAATGTGACATGAGCATAAGAGCACAGCCCTGAACACACCTGTTCATACATGTATTCACAGTTTCCATGCTCTGCAACATGGATCATAAAAAGGTAATTTGTGACAAGTTTTTATATAACATGATATCACTGCCTGGGTGCTGCTTACTGCTTTGCAACAAATGGAATGCATCACTCACTTTTTGCCCGTCACTTACAATCCACTTGATCACTGAGAAACGGAATTTCTATAGACAGACATTTGCTTTCTGCAGTTGGAATTTCAGGGTTTAGAATGATGGCCATGTAAATAAAGAGCCTGGCACTTTCACCATGCACTCAGAAATAGTATAGTTACAAGCTGTTGTAAATCAGGAGTAACTCTGCTTCGAACAGAGGAGGAGGTGTCATGTGTCCATCTTACATGAGTGACTTGTGTACATGCCATGTGAAAGTCCTGACAAACACTAAAGAATAGGATTATTTGGAGTATGCTTGAGAAGAATCATGCAAAATGATACAGTCACAGTGTATAGCTTGAGTATCTCAGTCCTATGACTCCTGTGAGTGGGTTCAGCTGGCAAAGGGGTGGATCCAGATTTTGCCCCAACATCCCAATTAAAAATTTAAAGTGATTTGCTTTTGCTTTTATTATTCAGACCTTACTATACATGAAAAAAATGTATGACATTCTGACTCTGTATCTCATTTCTTCTAAATTCAGTGGGGTCCACATAGAAGAATGCCAGTTTTATGTTTTTTTCTGGTTCCTAGGAAACACTTCTCTCTGGTATTTTCTGGTATTTTATATCACAAAAGACCATAAGAGCAAAGGGTGAAGATTTCAAATTTTGCCTCGGGCTTAGACCTCTGGAATGAGAACATTTTTGTGGGCAGTGCATAAATATTTCTGCAGATTTTTAGTATCGATTACCTGCATTTTGATTGCCATCAAAGCTCAGGTATAAGCCAAAATCCGTCTCCAGGTAAATTCTTGTTGTCCTCTGATATATACGAATACCTTCATGAGGTCGAACAGGAGGCCTCACCCTCACACCATCCAACTAATAAGGAATGAAAAAATTAAAATTCATTATATATAGCCCAAATTAAAATCTGGTTTCAGTACAGTCAATGCTACAATTCAGTGCTTCTCTGGTTTTATGATAAATATATCAGATAATTTAACAGCATTTATTTTTTTAAGTTAACAAAATCATGTATTGAGGAAAGTGATCTGAACACACTACTATCATATCATCTGAAGAAATTTCTATTATTGAGCTAAAAATGTAATATAGCAGCTATGTATGCTCTTACAAACCAATAAAGAGGAAGGAAATTAAATTATCATAGCATAAAACAAACCTTTCCTTACTACTGATAAAAACTGGTGTGGCTTTATCATAAGGCTTGGGATATATGGGGTTTCATTGCTAAAACTATATTTATCAATTTATTTGTTTGATGTAGAATTGTATCTTTTATACTTATGGAGAAAAAAAACTCCACACAACTGAAAATCTCATTTGCAGTTGCCTCACAGCACTGCTGTAATAATACAGTTCACTTTAATACTTTAATTCCTAAAAAAAGTCCATTACTCAAAGGTGGTTTACTCCAAGGGAGGGCCTTCCTCCATGCTCTGCAGTCAGGGAGGGACTTACCAGAACCTGCTTCTTCTGCCTGAATCGCACTGTGTGGTTGTAAACATTGATGAGCACCTCTTTCAGGTAAGTAATGCGCCGACTTCTACGTAAAGGATAGTTCATGCCTTCAATGCTGAACTGTGTCAGAGTGTCAGGTAGGTCAGGGATGGTCTGAGCCAGAATATATGTGTATTTCCCTTGAAAGTGGTGCACCAGCCCATCAAAGGTGATGTAGTGCGGGTCGCCCATGACCTGGCATCTCCCAAAACCTGCAAGGGAAGAGCGTCTAAATGTGCCAGATGCCATGCCTGGATTGTCCAAACTGTTAGATAGAAATGATTGCTGCTAGCACGCAGGTCTGAAAGTAAAAATGGGTGTTCAGGCTTCACTCTAGTGAAAGGACACTCAAAGGAAGAGATGGACAGAGAAACTCATTCCTCTGCTGAGAACCACTGTGAGCCAACTGAGCTAAAGCAGAACATCAGTTTATAGAATTTATGAAGACTAAGTTGTGCACAGTGACCCTCTGCACAGGCATGACTGTGACACAAGCATGGCTTGAAGTGGCCTCCTAAGAGATGTTGTTTTCATAACCTCTGCCATGTGTTCTTACAATGGCAGTAAAGCCATTTGTGACAGAAAAACAGCATGTAATTTTGGCTGACTCAGTGCTGCCACTGATTTCTGCTGAGGTTACTAAACTGATCATTGGGTTTACCAGACCTAGTTATCAGATACAGTGACTATCATCTATGTATTCTCCTTGACCACTGAGCACAAAGTAAACCATTATGCCAGGAGCAAGGCCCAGGAAGGCTATCCTTAAAACTGCTGGGGTGCCTCTGCTCAGATATTTTGCCAAAATGTTGCAGAGAGACGCTGGATTTGCCTTATGCTTTTGTATTGATCCTCAATACAGTAGGACTGCTGCCATGCTATTCTTCAAAATTGAAGTGTAGGGACACTATGCAACAAGCTCTCTCCTAATCAACCCAACCTACCTAGAGAATATGGGATTAACTTTACCTAGCCACCACAAAGGTTGAATGAAAAGCACCAAAGTCCTCTGATTGGCCTATCATGTATCTGTCCAGATCTGCTCTGTTCTGGATTTGCTTTTTGTTTTTTTGTTTGTTTTTTTCTGTTCTCAAATCAACATGCAATGGAAACAACAGGGTCATTGTGACAGGATTCACAAACTGAGTTTTAGGTTCAGTAGATGCAGTGGGAATTTTTTAAAAGAAATTTTATTCAAACTAGTCAGACTGAACTGTAAATTTCTAGACATATGTAAACTATACCCAGGTATCCATTTCCCTCTACAAATTCTCTACATGGAATAGGAACCTTCTATTATGAGAACTGAGGCCTTTTTGTATTCAATAGCATGTTGTCAACAAAACAGTCAGAGTTGCCTTCCTTCCCTGTGAAAGAGTGGAATTGCCATGAAAGAAAGTACATATACACCCACATCCTCCCTCCTTCTGCAGCCCTCAAGTGAACCCTGAGTGAAGAACTGCTTGCAGATACCTGTTGGATTGCACTTGTGTTTTCCATCTTTGATCACACAGGTTTCTCTAGAATCACAGCTATAGCTCTTGCAACTGATGACACCATTCTTCTGGCACTGGCATCTTCTGGTGCAGTGTGGAGTTATCCATGTCTCCCCAGCCTGGACACAAGTTTTGTTAATAATACATTATCAAGGGTCTCAGCTTTGCAGTGATTGCAATGCAAGTTCAATAGCCATGGGTGTGGACACTAGCTAGGTGCAACCTTGTCCAGTTGGCAATTTCACAACTGCTTGATTAAGTGTAGTCTCACCAAGAGCCTGTGAGAGAGGATCTCAGTCCATTTATCTTACTGTCTTCAACATGAGAATTTGAACACAAAAACAGGATAGACTGCCTGAATAATTCTGATCAATTGGCTGATTTAAAATAGGCCTCAGTTTTGGCCTCAGGTGCAAAGTACCGAGCAAGCTTCTGTGTCTCCTAATACCCAAGGCAGCAGCTTTTACTAATCAAGATGAAAGATATTTAAGAGGTAGATCCTGAAGTCTTTGATCTCTTTCTCTCTCTTTCATATTAAGATGGACAGGAGACCAATTTTCTACAAGTTTTGAAGTCAGAGATTTGCTCCACAAACTACTTACTTCGTAGTAATTGTTGTCATCATCCCTGCAGCCACAACTGCTGAGAGGCACGCAGTTGCCATTGCTGAGCACATAATTATCATCACATTCACAACCTTCTGTACACTCTTCTGTCTTCTCACAAAGGGAAGAGGCAAAAATGTCACTGCATGTTGATGGGCAGGCAGAGACACAGTCTTTGTAGTGGCTCCGGGATGGGCAGGGCAGTGCTGTGAGAGAACAGAGCCAGCTTTATTAAATACATTTACAAAGTGCACTGCAAACACTGAAAGCTACACCTTGGCCTGGGGAATGGTAGTACAGAACTTCCTTTAAATAGCTGATTTTAATAATCAGCTGCTGTTTATTTTTATAACTTACTTAAAACCCTTCCCAAAACCAATGAAAACCAAAACAAAGAATGCTCTCTGGAACTGCTTATTCAGTTTTATTACAGGTATGACTGAACCACCAGGCTCTAGATTATCTAGATTCAGTATTCCAGTTCAGTTGCAAAAGGCTTCTTTGGGCACTGCTAGAAATAAGATTCTCATAGGCAAATTCCTTTTAATATTCAACCCTCTGTTGATGCAAAGCAGGTGTAAGTTTAGCTTAACTACAGATATGCAAGAACAGCAGATATGCATTGTTGGACAGCAGGTTCATCTAGCTCTAAACCATCCTAGACATGCATAACGTGACAGTTCAATAAACAGTGTAACATGACAAAAGGTTTGTTAGGCCACTATTTTCCTCCACTCATGGCAAGGAGGCAGCTGGGGATTTCTGATGGATCTATTAAAAATTCATCTGACTTGTTTTTTAACCAGTTAACTGTTTGGTCCTTCACAACATTATGTGATAATCCCACAGTATAATACTAAATTGTAAAAAAACCCACACAAATAAAACCCCACGACATGACCTTTACTAATTTTTACATAATTTATTTGTAGATTGGTTGAAAGGGTGGAGTGAAGCACATACCCTGAAGATTAATCTGAGAATAGGGTCCATAATAAATAAACAACTGAGCATATTGACAGTGAATGGCATTCAGTCCTGTGTCCTAACACAGTATATTTCTTTCTTTTAGTCTTCTGGTTATATTATTTCTACATTTTAGGCTCATTACAATATCTCATTTGGCTAGCAATGCCATTCTAACTCCACGTTAATATCCATAACTTGTCTAGTTCTGAGCTATCTCTGGGTTTTTCTGAATATGAATGCAGTTCAGTGCAGCAATGGAATCATGATAGTAGAATTGCATTTTGTAAGAATTTAGATTTAATTTTCTTTTACATAACTCATTCACCTAATTCTGCTAATTTTTGCATGTTGTCAGTCATCCAGGTTTCAGTTTTTTCACTTGCTTGTGTACTTACGACAGAATGTGTTATTCCTCCATTTAATGGTGATTCCATGATTCTTGCAGGTGTCCACATAGACTTGAACTATGTCGCAGAGAGCAGACTTCATACCATCATACTGGCACATATCATAGATGCACATCTCTATGAAGTCATCAGGGTTGACTAGACTGTGGCATGCTTTGAATTTGTCTGATTTTAGAACATTGCACTGTCTTTCAATGACTTGTTTGTTCTCAGCAGTGCAAGGAGGATCATCATCTTCTCTCAAGTCTGGCAAACAACTGCAAGAAAGCACAGACACAGGCTGCTATAAGACAGACTGAAACTGGAAAGTTTCTTTCCACTGAAAAGTAGAAAAGACTAGAGACTATGATTTCCTTCTGTCAATGGATGAAAGACTGAGCAGAAGAAGACCTGTGTCTGACACCTGTTAACTCTCATTGAACTTGACCCTGTCTAGAGGATTGACTTCACAGCTTGCCTTGGATCTGTCTCATCACTGCAAATTTCTGCATGCAGACCTGAACTGAGACAGGCCGAGCTTGGCTTCCATCTGTGGGGCTTCCCTGCTTGCCTCGCTCAGGTAGAGTGGGATGAATGCTGGCTGGACAGGTCCTGTTTTTTCAGCTGTGTTGTCACATATGTCTCCCTGTCTACCAGGGAGCAGCTGCCCCTCACCATTCCCCAGCACCATCATCTTGCTCTGCGTATTACCAGAGTAAAATAAAGTCCACATGTAGACTGCTCCAAAGTGTGTACATAGATTGATAGAACAGCTGTGGTTTTCTTCTGGCCTTTGCAGTGGTTTCCTGTGGGGATGGCTGGGTTTTTTTTGAGCTACAAATTTAAGAGAAAAGTCTGGTATACAGTGCTTATATGTAATGAAGTAGCAGACAGTCAAAACAATTGAAAACAATTCATTGTGTTCCTGAAGCAAGATGGGAGATATGAACATTATTTAACATTTACCCCTTATCACTGTCTTTCTCCACTTCCCAGCTATTTCCAAACTGTGGGGCAGTGACAATTGTACCATTGGTCAAGGACAGATCATCTTCACGATTACCATTGAAATTGCCGCACATGCCATGCACCTGCAGATGGAAAAGAACCATACTCTAAGCCTCTTTGCATCAACTTCCCTAATAACTTCTTGTTCATGAAATATGAAATAATGCCTATGAAATAATGTCATCAAATCACCACCACCGCCCAGTCCTGTACCAGACATTTCAGACATTCTGACTGCACCCATGGAGAAACATAACAGAAATTACAGTAAATCTGTGATTCCCTAAGGCTTCAAGCTGTTTATTTCTCTAAGTAAGTATTTCCCCAGACAGGTAATTTTCTTTAACTACCCCCTTGGAACACAAAGAAACTGTTGTGCAGAGAAAAAAATAGAAAGGAAAAAAAATTGTATGTGTTAAAATACAGCTACAAAGAAAGATGCAACAGCAAAACACAGGAATAAGAAGAACTAGAAGAACTGCTGCACAAGGCAGCAGTTTTGAAACAACTCCATATGTTTGTATGCTAAATCTTACCTGTGAGAAATAAGAGCGTGGGAGGGTGATCTCCAGATGGTGATTGCCATCATATTTCACTATCACACCAAAGTCAGTTTCCACTACTATAAATCTGCCAACATTTCCAATGGACACGCCTTGCAGTCGGTTCTGCACTGGAGTGTAGACTCTCTCATCGTTCAGCTGGAGAGATGTGTAATTTGTCAGTATGGACATTCTTCCATGAAAGCTCACAATCTAGCTAGGAATACCTAGCAGTGCTGAAGATTTCTCGGTGACTGTTTTAGCTATTTATACTTCCACCATTGCATATTCCAACTATGGCTTGCAAGAATCAGCCTTTTAGCTGAGGAGGGCTGGGCAGGATTCGTATCCTGTGCTTTTAACAGGGAGCTGGAAAGATCTCTGGTAGTGAGCAAGCTCTTTCTCACCCATGGGGCAGATTCCCTGCCTCCAGTACTGCCATGGCTCCCCATGTTATTCTAAGCTGATACATTATGCCTTGCTTGCTATAGGTGACTGTCTTGATAAAAGCTGTTGCGGTGGGGAGTCTTACATTTTAATTTAGTCAACAATTCCCCAGTCTGGAGACCCTGGGTTTAATCACTAAGACATGGACAATAAAACAGTAAACCCAAACCAGAAGCCTTGGAACTACTGGGAAATTATACTTCCTTATGACATTCACTTAATGGGAGTGCCTACAAGTGTTAAGCATATCCATACATGTTCCTTAAGAAATGTGAAGATCCTTTTTCCTACAGCTATTCTGAGTGAGCTAATTTTAAGATACTTCTTGCTGGAAAAAAGAGCACCACCACCTACCAGGATTCCTTGGTTTTTCTGAAGGGTGATTCGTACACCATGCACATCTATGTAGACTTCTTTCAGATATGTGGCCCCTCTTAGTCCTCTGTCTTCATTCTTGCCAAGTATGGTTATAGGAATGACATTGGTGGCAGTGTTGACAACCTCAACCAAAGTGTAGGTGCAGGTTCCCACAAAAGTGTACTTCATTCCATCAAAAGTGAAATAATGGGGATCTCCTACCACTTGACATGTTGCTTGACCTGAAGGTGGAAAAAATGATCTAAGAATTTTGTACTGGATTTCACCATGGACTCAGCTGACCAAAACAGTTTGCATTAGTGTAGCAATCTCATCCTGATCATTATTATGTGGGTGAACTTTCAGAGAGGCATCCCAGATTTATGCCAATGACATTTATTTGTAAATAAGAAACTTCCAGAAAGCATCTCCTAAATTTAATTTGAAAATTGCATACAAAATAAACTTTTGTATACATTTTTATATGCTATGATTTATAGTATAGTTGAGAGTAATACAAAGCTTTTATACTTATCTATATAAAAGTAAATAATTAACTGTATAAATGCAGATGCAAATATAAAAGTAAAAAAATTGCATTTATATACATCAATACATAATGCTAATGCATAACTTGTCATTACACAAGCCCACAGAAATACAATTCTCACAGAAATGCAGCCAAATTTAAAGCTTGCAGCACTGGTGATATGGGAATTGAATTTTCATTATCAGGACAAATAGAATCCAAGCAACCTTGCAAGCTTTTGGGGAGCATCAGTTTTTGCTGATATCCACTACATAGGAGGGCAAGACAGAACATCCTGCATTTTCATCTCTTAGCACTGGCAGCAGTCAGTTGGGACTTCTTTGCTGTCCCATATGAAAAGATATTTATAATAAAGCTAGAAGAAGAGGATCTAATTATGCAGTTGACATTGGGGTGATTTTCAGGCAGTACTCACCATTGGAATGGCAGCCAAGCACACCATCCTGAATACTGCACTCCTCTTGGACTCCACACTCCCAGGACTTGCACTCAATGGTGTTATTTGCCTTGCAGGTGCAGCGCTTAGTGCAGGGGTAATGGGTGAACCAGCTTTCATGCAGCTACGTGGAAAAAAAGAGTGTAGAAGTGTGTATTATAAGATAAATAGGAAGATAAAACTAAGGGAAAATCAAATTATTAGTATTTGAATGTGCATGTTATATAATCATTTGGGCAATTGTAGCCACACAGCTCCTGGACCAAGAAAGCTGACAAAATAAGTCTATTTTGAAATTATGGATGGTGTAAATATGGGTTGTGTAGTGTTATTAACATAGTTTTTCCCTCACAGTGATAATGAAAGAATAATAATAATTCTCATAAAGAATGAGATCCTCTGTTATGGATTTTTTCCTTTTTTTGTTTTTTTCTTTAAATATCTGATGTAACTAACCTGGTGATACTGGTCCTTTTCATCAACACAACCACAGCTGCTTTTTGGCACACATTTGTCTCCACTCAAAACATAGCCCTCCTTACAGAAGCAACCTTCCACTGGCAAAGAACTGCAGGAATCAACTGCTGACATGTTCAAGCAGGTAGGGGGACACCTAGTACCACAGCTCTTGTAGATGCTACCTCCAGGACAGGACATTGCTAAATAAATAGAAAAAAAAAAGATCACTTAAACAGACAAAATAAATCATCGTAAACGTTTTCCTGATGTTTCCCTGTTTGCTCCTGAAAACATACAAAATGGTTGTTAGAAAGTCTGACAGGAGAGTGCTGAGTACAACCCTTTTTCTTCTGATTTAAAGGCATAAAGTGACCCAGTTATGGGAAGAACCTTTTGCCATACCAGCTGAAATGTCCCCATTACTGTGGTTAGTATTTGAGCATCTGCTATATATTCCAAAATAGAACTAAAAATTGCACTCTCCCTGAGACTCCTTGAGAGAAATATACTTTCACATCCCTCCTGCTTATGGTAGAATTCAGCTTCTAGTACTCAAAACATGGTCCCCAGGGATAACATTACATTTTACAGAAATCCTGAAGCATTTGTCTATTTCTGTCATCTAAAAAAACCACAGAAAAATATGGGTTTGGCTGGATTCTGTTATAAATCACTACATATGATTCTCATTATTTTCTGTCTCTACAACGGGATCTCTTAGTCCTGTCAGACAATTACTCTGGTATCTCCAGTCATGTAGCCAGACTTCCTTCCCTTGGTCAGGACCTTAATTGAGTTTTTATTTAAATCACTGATGAAGAGAGCACTTGAGTTAATCTTTCTAATGTTATTGACTTTTCTCTATTACTATAATGAAGATATTTAGGTCCTGGCCTATAGCCTCAGACTATGGAGTCTGGATGTCCATGACTTTAATTTGATTTGGAGAGTTAGACACTCATTTCTTATTCTATCTTCTTTTTATATAAGAATTCTCCATGCTCTGTCCTCTCAGGGCTGACTTGCTGGTGCTTTATCACAGTTATTCTTTTTCCAAACTGACCAGCTCCTAGAACCTATCCATTTTTTTTTCATGGTTTAGTTTAAATGTAGAGCTAATTGTTGATCACATCAAAAAAAGAAAAAAAAAGGAAAAGGAAAAAGGTGCAGATCTGCAGAAGATAATCCAGAAATAAGTGATATAATAAAAATTAGTGAAAGACAAAAAATTATAGAGGACAATTATGGTTTATTTAAGTATGGTTGACCTTTAGAGGACTTTTTTTTCTCTCCAGGTGTGTAGTTTGCGGACTTAAATGTCTTTTGGGAAATGCTGCCCAGAGAAGTTGTGGGTGCCCCCTTCATGGAATTATCCAAGACCAGGTTGGATGGGGCTTTGAGAAAACTGTTTTAATGGAGGACATCTCTGCTCACAGCAGGAGGGTTGGAACTAGATGATATTTGAGGTTCTTTCCAACCCGAACCATTCTATGATTCTATGATTTTATGTCTGATGAGCAGAAAGCTGTCCAGTATTGCTTAAAATCAGCACCCACCAGTGGAACCTCTGGAAGGCTTTACTCTAAGAAATATGAGTTCATTATATTAAATTTGCCATAATGAAGAGAAATAATTGAGATGTAAGTGACAATACTCAATTTATTTGCTTTAGAGAGAAATAGAGCACTTCCTAGAAACAGCTGCTTTTCAAAGTCTCTTATTTTTTTAACCAAAGGCCATTGATAAACATGTTTTATGGAGGACTACCAGCTCCACTTACATTGAGGATGGTAGATTTTTACTGAAGCAAAGGAACTTATTTCTCCAATGCAGAAGCTCACATAAAACACAGCTGAACGTAATCAGACTTTTCTAAGAAACTTATAGCAAATTATAAATACTATAAAATTTTAAGGATTTTACCTGCATATATCCTAATGTTCTCAAAATCAATGGTTTATACAAATTCTGGAATGGTTCTGAATCTGAAGCAGGCTGAAGACATTATAAAAGACAGACTATACTCAGAACATTACATAAAATGAAAGAACATGCATGGAAAAGGTAGAGGACAATGAAGATAAAATTCAGAATGGAATTTAAAAGAATTTTTAAATTTATATCAAAACACTCACGGCAAAGAGTAGCATTCCTCCATTCTATGCATATCCCAGCATTGACACATGACTCAGCATAGGCCTGAAGTCCATAGCATAAGGATGTTGCCTGTCCCCCAGTGAAACACATGTCATAAACACAGTTTTCAAAGAAATACTGTGGAGGCACCTTGGTGTGACAGTCCTTGAAGATTCCTGTGTAAATCAAGGAAGATATATATAAGGATAGAAAAAACCCACTGGAATGTTAAGAGTGACCACCATGTATTTTCTGTCACAGCAAACACACTGTGGGTGTTCCAGGCTGTGTTAAGTAAGTTAATCCAGTACTTGAAGAGGATACACAATGCACAATATGAGAATGGACTCCCTGGATCAGGTTTTCTTCTTTTTGTGTGATTGATACAGCATAACTTACATAAATTAAGCATTGCTGCCTAGGAAAACTACTAATTCTAGACAACTACAGGGAACACTTAAAAAGAATTCCAGATAAAGTATCTGTAATCCACACACCGACAGTCCGTGTGAACTACTTTCAGCGAGCAGAGTACACACCACTATAACAGCAATGTTTTCCTGCACATGTTCTCAGATAAACTTCAGGGACACATTGGCATTGTCTGAGAAGATGACATATTCTGGCCAGGCACCTATGGGTTTTACACTGGCCATTCACACTGGAGGCTTTATATGCTTCCAATAAGAGCTCAGAAAAAGAGACTATAGAGAAGGGACAAAACAAGCTAGACCATGCTCCATCACATGGCTCATGGAGATCTACCAACACACTACCTGTTGGGTCTGTGATCATGCCACATGCTGTGTTTTTCTTTGCTTCACTCTCCAACACAGGATCACATTGCTCTTCTTTCCCACCACTGGAACATCTGGGGAAAGCAAGCAAATCAAACATGTGTTTCATATCTCTCGCTATCAGATCTTCAGTGGAAAATGAATACACGACAACCTTGCACAAAAGAGTGCATTTTATTTCTGTCACAAGACTTCATCCAGCTTCTTTGAAAAGCTGATGTCAGCTCTCTCACTGAATGGACTCTTTTTTTGATCCCTTCTGGGTGATTCAAAGGCTTATTCTTAGCTGAAAAAAAAAAGAGCTATGGAATCCGAACAGTTATGGTTTCCAATCAGGGAACTGGACTGATGTACCATCCCCCCTCACACTCAACAGACAGTTCCTGCTTTGGAAAACGAGACTTAAAGGACACAAGCCCTCTTATCATCCACTGGTTTATGTGGAAGTCCAGCTCCCTACTTCTATTGGACAGCTGGAAGATGTAGAATGGTACTAGATGAAAAAGGCAGTGAGTAGTTGGATATTTGATTTTAAGAGTTTGCTTAGCAAATGCCACATGATGAAATGATTTTACATACATAGTGTTATTCTCAGGCACCAGCCAGCTTTCTCCAAGATCAGTGGAACCACTTGCAATGTCACCATTGGATTTGATATTGTCATCATTTGGATCACCATTATAATTACCTGTGAAGGTAAAAAGAGATTTATGGGACATATGAAGTTCAAATCTGTAGAAAAAAAACTAGATTTCAGTCTGTAAAATAAATTTCAATGGAATAGGGATAATATATATGTAACATCAATCTGTACTGGGCAAAATAAGAGCAAAATTGTGTTATCATTACTGACAAGAGCTGCTGCTCAGACATTTGAAGCAGAAAGTCTGTAAGGTCTTATGTAACTAGGTTACATGGCATACAAGAACAAACTTATCTGAAATATCTACTCATTTTATTGCATCCTACATGTAGAATGTTAGACTGAAAATTAAACAGTTCTATTTGCACCATTATATTCTTAGGTAGATTTCCTGCATTGAAAGTGTGAAAAACCCATGAAGAGATAATTCAACTAGAAAAGTCCAGATGATCCAAACCAAAGAATAATCAGAAACTCACAAGACAAACTACTCTTGTAATTTCTACATGCTAAGGAAAAAATGTTAAGTAATCACTTCAGCTTTAAAAAAAATGTAAGTAATTGCTTTAAGCTACCACTTACCACAGAGGCCACAGAGCAGACCACTGTAATTAGAGGGCACAGAGACTTCTGCATAATGATTTCCATCATATCTCACCCACAGTCCAAAGTCAGTTTCCAAGAGAACATATCCACCACTGCTTTGAATACTGATCTTCTTTTCAATAAATACAGGCAAGTTCGTTCTGAGACCATTCACCTGTACAGCAAGTTGCAAAAGTAAGTGTATGGCTGTTGGGACTCCTACAACTAGCAGCAGCTAGTACAGATTGCTGAAAGATAGGAACTTGTGCATAGGGGGACTGGAACTGGTTAAAGAACACCTGGGCAGGTTTGTTGGAGATTTCATTAAAGAGGTAGATATCATTAATAAAAAGATGAAGTCTTGTTATAAATTTTACAGCGATAATAATTATCTGCATATCAGTTAAAAATTATATGTCTTTCAAATAGGCATTTTCTTACATTCACTTTCTTGTTTTTCAGCAGAGAAATCTGATTGTCATAGACTTCCACTTGCACTGACTTCACATAAGAGACTTTGGTGTTGGCTCCTCTGTGCTCGTTTGTTGTGGATACATCAAAGTATGGAAGACTCTCAGAGACATTGCATACTTTGGAGAGGGTGTAAGTGCAATTTCCCATGAAATTATGGACTTTGTGGTCAAAAGTGTTGTAATGTGGGTCACCAGAGGCGCTGCAGGAAGCACGACCTGTGAAGAAAGGAAAAATCCCTCTGAGTCTTCACCAGATTTTGCAGCTGCTTGGTTCCCAGTTTGTTTTATGTTGTATTTGTTGCTCAGATATAGCAGTGATGACATCAGTCAATAGCACTCCAAAGGCCAACCCAGCAATGTATCTTTGGACCCACAAATAATCTACTCTTGCATATCAGAAATCTGTGCTAGAGGCTGATGATGAAAGTTGGGTAAAAGGCATTGTTAAGACATTGTTATATAAAGTGGAACAGGGAGTTTTTAGTGTCGAGATCTGAAAAGCTCTTTCTGACTAAATAGGAAGAATTTACTCAAAAACTTTACAAGGCTTGTTAGCCAGAACTGACTGCTGCACTATCAGCTGTGTGGGGTTCAGTACTCATATCATTTATGGAACTTAAACTGAGTATTTTTTTCACAAGATCTCCTCTACACACTTAAAAAAATATTAAAATTAAATGTCCAGTGATAATATGTAAAAATGGAGGTAAACTGTGTATGCATTTATGTGTGAGATCTGCATAAGATTTTGAGTGCTGATAAAAACTTCTGATTTAAAGGAAAAAACTTCCCATCACCTCTTATCAGAGTTGAGCCTGAAGGTGCTCCATGGTGTTTACCAACAACCACAAAAAATAATGAAGAGTGGTTCTTACATCTTTGCTTTTCAATGGCATATTAAAATATAGCTACACTTAGGGTTGTGTCTGCATATCAACCTTAACTCCTTACAAAGAAAGACATAAAAATTACCAAGTGAAGCAGAAGAAATCTAAGCTGAGTAGGTGAGCCACAACTCTCTTGTACTTAACAAGCAGATACATATAGACATTAGTGATTAAATCAGAGGAAACCAGCAATTAAAATTTATCTAAACTGACATTTTAGTACATATCCTATATAATAAACTAGTCTTTTCCAAGAAAATATGATTGGATTATATCTGAAACAAAAAAAAAAATTGGAAATTAAATTTTTAAATATACAGACAAAAACATCTGTATAACAGGTGAAAATTTGCCATACAAAAGAGTAATTTAAGTATATATGGACATGGCAATAAAGTGTAAGTGAGATAACAATCACATATCTGGTCTACTCTAACAAAAACATCAGCACTGTGGCAAAAGCAACCTATTGGAGGATGTATAGAGTTGGAAGTCAGAAAGACACCCAGAAGAGCAGAAATGTTACAAAAGTGTGCTAAGCAAGGAAAATCTCTGACCCTGCAATATGAAATCCCTGTCAGTGGCCTATGGGACCTGGATTCAGAAGACAGGGAAGTGCTAAAAGGCAGAAAGAGAAGGAGATTAGAAATGACAGTACCTGAGCTGGGTGTGGGTCTGGTTGGTGAGGTAGTGGGTACAGGCTGCGTTGTGGTACCTGGCACAGGGAGTGTGGGTGTTGGTGTCGATGGACCTAGTACAAGAGAGATTCAGAGGAGATGTGCACCACAGGGAAGTTTTTTTGTAGGCATCTCATCCACTCATCACAAACAGCCAAAAAGCAAGCCCAGGCAAGGGGCAAGGCCAAGCAAGGAGGCTCAGGATGCCCAGGGCAGGGATTGGACAGTGGCTGCTCATCAAAAATTCTTACACCACAATAGATGAAATGGAAAAAAAGACACATATACCCCATGGTAATG
>VWYI01020166.1:2934-14400 GCA_013399455.1 Anthoscopus minutus | reverse complement strand
TGACATATATCCTGGTCCTGCAAAGCAACTAATGCTCTTAAAAATTTAATCAGCACACCAAACATTTAGCAGTTCTGTTGCTGTGGAAATGTTAATTATTAACAAGTGTTTCTATTGATACAATTTAGGCTTATTTTTGGTCCTCTACTCAGATTCACAACAGTGTCACTAACTCTGAGAATGAGTCAGAGAAGAAGATATATATCTGCTGCTAATTTGTATGTTTACAAGTGTCATAAAATTTGCCTGGTTACAGGGGTAATATTCCCTACTTTTCCTGGAAATTAAATGACAGAAAATCAAACTTGGAATGAGCCCAAACCCCAAAATGAGATTCAAACCTACATCAAACATCCCTAAAATGTGAAGTTATTTATAACAAGGGTGTTATAAATAACCCAAACAAACCAAGCCTCAAACTGAACTTTGGTTTTGATTCAAAGTGTTAAAACTATAGGTTCCTTCTGATTCTCTCCAAAAGATTTGGCTCACTGCTTGTCTGAGGTACAAATTACTCAAGCAGGAATTGTCTGGCAATTTGTCCACTGAGTAGTGATTAAATCCTTTCTGCAAAGACATGACATTAGATCTGAGACTATAAAGTTTACATTCATAGATAAAGCATTTTCCGTTGGAGGTGGCCCACACTGGGAATTCCTTAGGAGACCCTAAAACCACAAGCTACATTTTCCTTTCCAGGGCCTTTCCTTATTATTCCTTTTTTTACTTTTCATCTCAGACTGCTGTTTGAAACTTGACCCTGTTTCATGAAATGGGAGCTGGTGTGGAGTAAGAGGAAAAGAGGAAAATTTACACCAACAGTAGAAACACCATAGTAACACTCAAGAAGTATGCTCTATTGTGACTAATAGTGTGAAGTTACAAAAATACGTAGGTACAATTTGCAGATGACATTGGGCACAGTAAAAGATCAATATTCTGCTGCCCTCTGTATTTACTCTTTCGGAAGATGGTTTCAGACTTCCTGTCCTGATTCTGAGTACTCACCCTCCCTTGGGTTTGCAGAATTCTTTCCTTTAAATGCCTTACTGTCTCTGTGAACCATGGGCAAAACCCCCAAAGACAAATTAATTCACTGTACTTCTTCTCCTTCTCTGTTTCCCATCCCTATCCCTTGTCACCTTCACGTGCAATTTTTACTTTTATCACAGCTATGGGATGAGGGCTGACAGGAATCACTCACCTCCCTGACTCTGTGTGCCTACCCCAGGTATGTCCCAATATCTTGAGACAGAAACCAGGACTTCTATACTAGAAGCGGTAAAAGCCTGATTTGTGAACAATATTACCAAGCCCCAGAGAAGACCTTAGAGATTTCCTGTGGCACTGTTTCAATACAGGCAATATTCTTCCTGTGTATGCATTGCCTAGTAGTATGGCCTAATCCCCGCTGCGGTCTCATGACATTATTGCCATGCTGCTAAGAAACCGTGAGCCATGAAGTGAGAGCTAGTAGGAAATTAAATCCCCTGCATTTTTCTCGCTTTCTCTCACCTCTCCCTTACCCTCTCCTCACTCTTTCCTTTCCATGACAGAACCCTGACCTCACGTCTAATTGATATATTTACTGCTGAGAAGTAGATTCACTATTAGCCGTTCTTACATGAATACTAGAGAGAAATTTTGAAAACCACTTTTCTATTGGAAATTTGGATTGGAAGATAACTGCTGACAACCCTGCCCACCTGTAGTTCTTAAACACCCTTCTCTGACTAGTTCAAACACTAATTATGTCCCTATGCCATTAGTGCTGAACAAATAATTTAGAATTTTACTGAGGGAATGAAAAATACAGAAAAAGAGATGGTATTTTAAATGGAAAAGAGAATTTCAAGAGTCTCTGCAGTATTATAATGGAAGGCATGTCACAGAGATGAGAACACAGTATAAACAAATTTTACTTGTTTTACCTTCATGATAAACCCACGTGGAAGGTGTAGGAAGCTGTTTCCACTACAGCCCCTCAATAATTAGATTACAATTTTCATGGACAGTGTTAAGCTTCCCATGAGACAGTGCACCTATGCTACAGGTGAACTGTGCCTACCACTGTTTGAAATGTAGGACAAATGCCTGGTAATGAGAGATTGTGTTCATTCCCAACAGAGTAAATGCTGAATTTATACAACAGCCTTTCAACAATGCCATTGGAACCATCCACCATAAAAGTAGTATCTTGCTGAGAAATAGTGTGCTATTTTGTGAAAGCTGGCTGCACACCTAGTTGTGATGTGCAACATAGCTCATAAAACTTCTGAACCATGCTAGATGGTGTGACCTGGCTGCAGTTTGTTCAGCTTCATTGACGAGGTAATTAAAAACAACTGTGTACTTGGAAAGGCAGTACTTTTAATCCAACAGGTGGATTGAAGACCTGACTGAATTTACACTGGTTAATGCAAATTTCACTAATCTTTCACTTAAAAAAAACCCAAAAAATCGGAAAACAAAAACCAACCAAACAAACAAAAAATCCACCGCCAAACAAAAATTACCAAACATCAACCAACCAACTAATAAGTAAAACAAAAAACAAACCCAAACAAACAAACAAAAAAGCCAACCCTTCCCCCTTCCCCCCCCAAACAAAACAAAACACTAAACATCCCCAAACCAAACAAAAATAAACACCCTGGGGAGAAAAGCTAACCCCAGAATGCATAATTGCTGCTGCAATAGACTGTGTCTGTGGACTTTGGCCCCCTCTACTCTTAGCTATAGACACAAGACCTCTGGTGGACAGTAGGTTGGTTTTCTATATTTCTTCACTGTGTTCCTTTCAGGAGAAGAATTCAGGTGAGCTCTACCAGAAAAATGTCCGGGGGGATTCTGGGGCTGCAGGGAAAGAGCTCATGCTCTTGGAAAGGCTGAGTGAGTAGCCATACAAGCCAGATATGGTAGAAAGAATGTGTTGCTAACCAGAGGAGGCTTCAATGTCACCAAAACTCTGAAGGTTACAAAAAGCAATCCAAAACAAATATGAAACCTACCTTTTAGACCACAATGGAAAGTGGAAAAGCTTTGTATAAGCAACACTTTCAAAAAGAAGCCTATTTTGTCTCCTTGACATTTTGTATTTCTCTTTCAAAAGCTGAATGACCCCCTGGATCTTTTAATAAAGCCTAGATGATGAAGATGATGATGATGGTGGTGGCGGTGGTGATTTTATTATTACTATTACTGTTTTTTATTAATTTTCTCACACTGGGAGATAATCTTAGCCTGTTCATATCAAACCTCTATTCAGTTTAGTTCCTGTTCAAGTATTGTGATCTTACTCACTAACTCCTCTTGCAAGAATTTTTAATAACCATGGGCCAGCATTTTCTCTTGCTGGAGCTGTACCTTAACAGTTAAAATTCTAGAGAAAATATGGTCAAGCAATGGCAAAGCAATTTCATTATTCAGAGAGAGCTGAAGTCCTTCACAGCATAAGTCATAAATCCTGCAAGTATCTTAAGCAATGAGTGATCATTTCATACTACAAAGGACCAGACAAACCAAGAAAGCACCTTCAGTCCCATTTATATTTGCAAAAAAAGAGTTCCAGGAAAAAAAAAGACTAGTAGAAAGATGGCCATGTATTCAGAGCTAGCCTTGACTGATGTATTTGGTGCTTTTAATTTCAAATTCTGCCTGATTTTTCATTTAACTCCTGGAGAGAGGACTAGGAAGACAACATTAACAAATGGGTTTATAGGAAGCTGTGTGACACATATGAGTGATATTCTGTCAAACAGAGGATATAATTAGAAGAAAATATATGGCAGTAGCAGATGTAGGTGAAAGGTTAAAGAACGTAGTGCAGAGGGACCAGGTCTGAAGTAACTACTAAAATAATTAGAGTTAACCAATATAAGACAGCCATCTGTCTGAGGCCAAAGCTTATGGAAGGCCAACAGTGTTTTGGCTCTCAATACCCTTTTAATAACTGCAACATACTTCTAAAAAGAAATACTTTAGGAGCTCCACATTACAGGAAAACTACAAACCAGGTATAGGTTCACATGTTATTGCAAACAGCAAAAATCCAGCACATAACCAGCACATAAAAAGAAATGCAAAACTTTTATCATTTTGCAAGCATCAGCAAAGTGAACAAAGATAATGAAAACTTCACTAGCTAAAAATTTTGAGGAAAAGATAGGTGCTGTAGAAGAAATTGTTTGAATTATCATTCTACATGAAAATTCTGTGCATTAGTTTTCTGATGGACATGGTATTTCACAAATAGCACAAAAAAGTTTTATTATAAAAGAAAAGGAGTACATGTATGGGAGCAAGAGAAAAAGAAATGAGAAAAAGAAGTAACTTCTACATTGTTAGAGGCTGATGTCAGTTACAAACTTGCAGTTTGACTCAAAGGGACAGAGCATGCAGAGCACATACAGAAAATGCAGTAGTATACAAACAAAAAAAAGCCAGAGGAAAATAATTATTTTGAAACCAGCACTCTACCATGAGAAAGATTTGTTTGTCTCTTTTATGACTGAGAACAATTGTAAACTTCAATATTCTCACTGTCAGGATAGGTTAAAACTCAGATGCACTGACATAAAATGTCATTTCTTCCATTTTACCTATCCAAAGATACTGGAAGAAGATTGTAGGCTGCTTCACATCTGTCTTTTTGTTCAAAGAGATTACAGGTAGTTTAAAAAAAGAGAGATTGAAAAAAGAGAGATTCAGGAAACAATGACCAGAACAAGCAGCATTTATTCTTAACCGCTGCACTGCTTGTTTTAGAAGAAAACAGGTGGACATGCAGGTGCAAGATACCTCAGGGTTTAAATCAGGCATTCTTATGGAAGTCAGCAATAAGGTGCACTATGAGTATATGTAATTGTGTTTTTGCTGTTGATTGAAGAAGTGGGGAGTTAATTTTTGTCTGAGGTATAACATATTATGACATAGACTGTGTCTCTCCGTTACAGAAAATCTAAGCATAGGGGTGTCACTTTCATTCACAGTTAGTCTGTCACTCTTTTGGAGACTAAAGCTATTGTTTGACAGGAACCACAAACTGTAATCTGTTGTGGCAAGATTTTTGTTAATGGTATTTCCCGGGTTAATGGTTTNCCCATTCTTAGGCTGCCGCAAGCCCCGCATCGCCGCCTTCTGCTGTTCTGGGTTCCATCAGAAGAAATAAAGGCACTTGTAACAAAGGCCTCCCTCTCGTCCTTGCCTCCTCAGAGCACAGAACAGCAGCCAAAAAGGCCATAGAGCCATTGCCTGCTACAGCCACACCTTGGGATCCTCCCACTCACAGGGGGTATCCCAGCCACAGCACCCGGCCTGGTGCTTGAGCTGTCAGGGCTCCAGCCGACTGCACAGTAATCCCTGGACTGCGAAGGGAAGGCAGGGCACTCTCATTCAGTTTACATATTTATCTGAGACAAAAGGATTCATGTCAGTATGAAACTGATTATCAGCCATCATTAGGAAATTACTTCTCCCATGGTTAAACTGTTCCATGACTTTGTCCCTTACAAATAGTTTATGCTGTCCATGGAGACATTTGGAAATTCTTATAGACAATAGACTGGCTTAGGCTGTTCATAGGTTTGTTCTTCTTCTGTAATTAGTATATGATAGTTATAAAGATTCTGTAAAGGTTTCTGAAATAACTTTGTTATACCAGAGGTTCAAACAGGTTGCACATGAAGAATTTGTACTTCAGGTGGCCAGGATCTTTCATCCCCATTTGGGGGTGGCTTTGTCACAGAGTCTTTTGAGTAGGACCAATAGGTCAATTCTCAACTGCCAAAAAGACATTAGAAAAATCAAAAATACTTTTAAAATGTGCCATTGGTTGTCTAACTATGCAGAGAAACATTTTAACCCTGGAAAATATAGATAAAACATAAATGTTAAGCATTTTGTGTCTCTATTTTATGCTAACTAAAATATTGTAAGACTCCATAGTTGTGTACATTCACCTACAAAAGAATAAAACACCATTTCCAGTTTTTGTAATAAAATTACCTGAAAACTTAGCAAAAGATTAAGTAATCAGTTGTATATGATTCCGCTCTCATTTGTAGATATTCCTAGCACAATTACTATGTACTTCAGAATAAAATCCCATTGACAGCATCTAGTGTCATTGTCTTCTTTGCTTCAAGTATAATCATCCTGGTGTGAGTTATTCATTAGAACATATAAACTTCTAATTTTCAATATTATTCTTCTTTTTTGGTCAGTGGACCCAGAAAGACGCATTCACTGAAATTCAAATTTGTTGAAAATATTCTTAGTATTGACTAGAATTCAAAACTATGTTAAATATGTATTCTTGAATTCCCTTCTAAAACACAGATCTTCCTCAGAGAGTGGGGATGATAATGCTTACTTATGAAAGATAGTTACTACACTATAAAATCAAGTAAAAAGAGGAACAGAATAGACAGCAGGTTTTTTTTATAGTAATATACTAAATATATGGTTGCATTAACATAAATAATACCAGTAATAGCTGTAACAATTTCAATAAGTGCATTTTCTTTTCCTAGGAGAAAATGCTGGCTAGACTTTAAGGGGATAAAATAGCTGTGCATAAGTGTTTGATCGAGAGGTCATCAAAGGAAGGAAGAAGAATGATTAATGTTGGAAGTGACTTGTGGATATAATCTGCCTTGTTCAAGCAGATCCAACTGCCCTGATCAAGCATGACCACCTGAAGCAGTTGTCCATTTCCAAGGATGGAGATTCTCTGGGCAATCTGCACCAGTTGCTTGGTCACTCTCATAGTAAAATACCTCCTGAAGTTCACAGGAAACTTCATATATTTATATATATGAATCATTTTCCTGAAGAGTCTTCTCTGTCTCCAGTCCACTAGCCTTTACTCAAAGGAGAGATGCTGCATTTCCTTCATGGTCTTAGTGGCCTTTGTTGGACAATCTTCAGTACATCCATGTCTCTCTTGAACTAAGGAGCTCAAAATTCAACCTGAACTCTGGGGACGACCTCACCAGTGCTGAAGAGAGATGGATCATGGAATCATTACGATTGAAAAACACCTCAAAGTCCAGCCATTAACTTGGCACCACCATGCTCACCGTTAAACTCCAAATGCCATATCCACATACATTTTGAAAGCTGCCAGGCAAGGTGATTCTGCCACTTCCCTGGGTGGTATGTTCCAATGCCTGACCATTCTTCCATTAAAAAAAATTTTTCTAATTTCCATTCTAAACCTCCTCTGGTACAACTTGAGGCTGTTTCCTCTTGTGCTGTCACTTGTTATTTGGAAGCATAAACAAACCCCTTGCCTTACGACAACAACCTTTCAAGTAGTTGTAGAGAGAGATAAGGTCACCCCTAGGCCTCCTTTTCTCCAGTCTATTCTACCCCAGTTCCCTTGTCTGTTCCTCACAACACCTGTGCTACAGACCCCCCACCACTTCCTTTGCCCTTCTCTGGACAGGCCTACTGTTCTTTGGCCTTCTCTGGACAGGCCTTCTCCAGCATCCTACTGCTTTTATTGTACTAAGAAGCCCAAAATTGAACACAGGATTTAAGATGAGGCTTCAGCAGTGCCTAGGACAGGAGGAGGGGTGTACAGTGAGAGATCACCTCCACTGACCTGATGGCAGTACTTCAATGCAGCACAGGATCCCATCTGCTCTATTGGCTGTCTTTGCTGCGAGGACACATTGTTGGCTCATGTTCAGTTTGGGATCTATCCGGATCCCCAGGTCCTTTTTGCCTAGCTGCTCTCCAGCTGAGTGGCCCTCAGCATACAGTGGAGCAGCAGCTTGTTTTTCCCATTGGCAAGACCCTGCACTTCTCCTTTGTCAGCCTCACCAAGTTCTTGTTGGCACATTTCTCAGGGCTGTTAAGATCCCTCTGGCTGGCAGCAGGATCATCTGGTGTGTAAGCCATTCCTTTCAGTTTTGCGTCTGCAGCTAATTTGATGAGGGTAAATTCTGCCTCATCAACAAGATTATTAATAAAGATGTTTAACAGAATTTGACCCAGTAATTATCCAATATTTTACTACCATTATTGGCTTCCAATTAGACTTGGTTTCACTTTCTGGGCATGGACATTCAGTCAGTTTTCAATTCACACCCCTGACTATTCATCCAACATTAACAACATGTCTACAGAGATCTTCTGGGTGACAGTGAGAAAGGCCTTACTGAAGGCAATGTCCTCTGCTCTCACATTGTCTGTTAAACCAGTCATTTATTGCAGCAGTCTATGAAGTCATTATTTCCCTATGGTGAAGCCATGCTCCTGATAATTGTCTTGTCCTTTTCTCATCCTTTATTTGCTTGGAAATGGTTTACAGAACTAGGTGCTCCACAGCCTCCAGAGGGATCAAGGATCAGGGTGAGGCTGACTGACTTACTGGAAAAAAAGTAGATCCACAATGCTCAGATTATGTATGCAGATTGATTTGTTGGTTTCAAATGGTTTAAATGTATTATGGCTCAAGTAATTTTTAGCCAAAAACTCCTTAGGCATCCTAAATACAAAGTCATTAACAAAAGAGTAGGGAAAGAAAGCACTTTGGGTCATTCCACTTCTTTGCTGCCTCAGAGATCACTGTAGGGGGATTCATAAATGGAACAGCACAAGAGGATTCATGACATTCACTACACCACAGCTTAGCCTTTCAAAAAGGTTAAACAAAACTTTCTCTCTCCTCCCACTCTATACTTTCAGTTCAAGAACATTCTATTTAAAAGGAAAGAGAAAAAATAAGCCCTATATCTGCAGTGTTGCAGGTCCACTCTAACTAAACCTGACCTTTAAAGTCAAGCACTGTGTCACACATATTAGTATTTGTCCATCCCTGTTTTTTCCTCTCAGCATAAAAATGACAATTTTTTTCTTTGAGAAAGTGTCATGTGCCAGAGGTGGTTGGGAAGGAGTCAGATAACTAATTAAATTCCTGCTGAAAATGTGGCTTTTTCTCCTTTCTGTTCCCCTTAGCCAGGTTTCTTTTTTTTCCTCTTTTCAGAACCATTATTAACTTCTCCTTAAGTGTTATAAATTGTGGGGAGTGGACAACATAAAAAAAAAAATACATGGAAATGCAAAGAAAAGTGAGGAAAGTCCTCTGTAGGGAATTAATTTTTAAAAGTTTTCATGTTCCATAATGGCATGTTATAACAGTGCAAGTTTAATCCAAATTAAAATCTTGTGTTTTGTTAAAAATAAATCTTCTTAAGATACCCATTACTCATTTCCAGACTAAATAGCAAACTTCCAAAATGAAAGGGAATAAGGGCCCTTCAACTGGACTATCTGGCAGCTGCCAATAGCATGGCCTCTTTGATATCTATCTTGCAGTTTTTATATTTTATTGCTATTTCCTGCATATTCAGCTCTCTGACCCAGATCCCAGTAAGAAAAGAATAGGTAATGCCTGCATAACCCAAATGAAGTACCTTTTTTGGTACAAGATGTTTGCTAGCTCCACACATAACCACCATATTTGTTTGTTTCCCCTGTCATTATCTGATTGTTCCACTGGACTTTCTTGCAGGCTTGAGCTTCCTTCCACTAAAGAAGTTTGAACAGGCATTTTAGGGCAATAATCAAATGAGATTTGTGGAGAGACAATCAAGAGGCTCCCAGATATCACACACTAGCACTTATGCCAGCTACTTGTCTGAAGGGTGGAAAAAGCTCCCGGTCTTCATTAGGATCAATTCTCTGGTTAAGGAATTGCAGGTTTAAAAGTATATAGCTAAAATCTGACAAAATACCTTTTATAGCAACATTAGCAATGTCTAGTGAGGGATGCTACTGCCTCAGGTATGTTTTATCCTGCCTTGAAAGCCTTAGCAAGGCTTTCCTGTAATTGTGAAATAAGAGTTATCATTTAGTGGGAAGAATTCGTTAACAAATTATGCTTAATTTCTCTGAAATTACCTTAATTGACGATAAAAGCATTGCTAAACCCTGTTCTCTGTCACCTTCCCTTTTATCTTTTTGCAAGTATGATTCCATACTATCAAACTGGCACAATCAGTCATAATGAACAGCTGCAGCTAGTTCTCTGCTCAGTAAATTTGGAACTGGACATGTTCCATAGATTATACTTTTTGGATTGCTGCATCAAAAATTATTTAGTTCACTCCCTATCATCACTAATTTTTCCCTCACACTTGAGGCATTTCTGTTTGGATATGAGATATTGGCATAGTCTCTTATACAGAACAGAAACAGCAGAGGAGATTGGCTCTGTTAAGATTTCTCCAAGTATGGGGAACATTTGGAGCAAGACCTTGAGTTTTATCTAAGTTTAACACCTCAGGGAGGCAAAGAAAATGCTTAAATATCTCGCTTAACTAACTTGTTGGGTAATATGCAGGTTTGTAAGCATATACAAATTTTCATTTTCTTATTATTTGTATTATCAACTCCAGACAAGGTGTGCATTTATTCATGCTAGGAAGATAAACTGTTCTGAATGGAAAAGGGAAATATCAACTATTTCCCTATATAGCTGCACTAAAAAAAATTTACTCATAAGAAGCAAATTTTTTCAGATACACAAAATCAATTTCTGTGTCACAGGTTGTCTTAGGGTATGATAGATTTCTTTCTGAAGAAAGGATATAAAAACTTATCTTTTTACTTTGCTGTCTGTTTCTTATCACTGTGTCGTTTAGAAGACAATTTTAAACCCATTTTCTTGTACTATCACTAATTAATAAAAATCTAAGTCCCTAGTAGCAGCCATCCAAAGATCCCCTGTGGTGAAGCTGAACTTTAAGGAATTGATACACAGTAGCAGCTTTCTTCCTTTAGGCAGGTTTGTTCTGTAATGAAGAGAAACCTAATGTATTGAAGAACAATTTTTTCACTTTCTTTCTCTCTTTCTAGCCTTTTTCTTCTTTTCCTTATTTTTTTTTGGTGTTTTTTGTTTCTTTGTTTGGCTGGTTTGGAGTTTTTTGAGATTTTTTTTGGTGTGGTTTGATTGGCTTTTTGTTGTGCTTTTTTTTTTAAGCAGGTTATGGGAAATGCAGCTTGCATTAAATTTTGATCTCAATGAGTATACCTTCAGACATTACTGAGGTAATGAATTCTGATACATCCAGGCATTTCCTTACCCATCTAGCATATCAGGTTTTGACCAATCTTTCAGTCAGGAATTTGTCTTTTCAGAAAATTCTATTAGTTCAAGGAACACAGTCACAAAGCAATTAAACCATGGAAAAGAAGTTAGGACTAAAATTGATGTCATTATTAAAATTGTGTTTTAAAATTTTAAAGTTTAATTTAAAGATTAAAAGAAAGCTTCTTAGACTGTCCTTTGGAAAGCATACTGAGCTTCCTTTAAGCAATTTTATTTATAGGGTTTCCTTTTTCCAGTATGAGATGCAACCGGAGAGCTGTAAATCAGTTTTGAATTTCTTTAATGAAAACATTCCTTACCCATTTAATGCTTCCCATGCAGGATCATATTCTCTTCTGTGCAAC
>VWYI01020135.1:92-12917 GCA_013399455.1 Anthoscopus minutus | reverse complement strand
ATATCCAATCCAAACCTTCACTGGTGGTACTTGAGGCCATTTTCTCTTGTCCTGTAACTTGGGAGGAGAAATCAACCTCCATCCATGTAAAACTTCCTTTCAGGTACATGAACAGAGAACAATGAAGTCTTCCCCTTGGCCTCCTTTTCTCCAGACTAAACCACCCCTATTCCCTCAGCCATACCTAACAAAACTTGTGCCCCAGACCCTTCACCAGCTTAAACTGATAAATACATCACCTGTAGAGGTTCATATAAACTGATTTGTCATTAGTGTGTACTGACCTTATTTCAAGTAAGAAAGCAGCAGTATGAAAGGACTCACAGGTTTCAGTATTTATTACCAATTATTCACAAATGTAATTTTTCAGAACTATTTTAACTAAACCAAATTGAACAGTGCTTACATGAATATTACTTTCATTCACAGTAGCATAATATACACACAGTCGCATCAAATAAGCTTCAAATACACAGCTTCATTTTATCATGGTCTAATTCTACTCCTCAGTGCTTTCAAAGTTTTCTTCATAATTGGTGCTATTTCTTCAATAAAAACAAAACAAAAAGACCAGTTAGAATTACAGCTATGAGCAACTTAAAATGGTGTTAGAATAAAATTAAGCATATATTAGTAGGCAGAAGGCTCAAACAATTAAATTGATCATCTTAGGAAATGCCACTTACTTTTGGTAGGCTTCTTTCTGTCTTGAATCATGACACCTGAGCTAGAACTTCTACTGTTGCCAGCAGGTATGAGATTTGAGAATGTGTTGTTTCTGTCTCTCATTTCTGGAATCCCTGTTCTTTTACAACAAGTAAGAAAAGAGTTAGCATTTAATATCAAGCTACTATTTGCTCTGGCTAATTTTGAAGGAAAAAAAACCCAACAGCCTGATTGGATACATTTAAGAGACTATACGTTTCAAAACCATAGGGTAATTCAGGTTAGAAGGGATCACATATGATGATCTTTTCCATTTTAATTCTCGAACAAATATTACATTTATAAGATTTCATGTCTCTTATTAGTCTTTAAAATTAAGTGATCAGAGTTTGTGACATATCAAAATGGTCAGCAATACCACTGTGATTCATAATGTCCTGTGCTCTAGTTCACACTTTGTGTTTATTTTCCTCTTTGAAAACAGCTGAACTGCTAACTAGCTCATTCACAGAAAATGAGGGCAAATGTTTAAAAAAAAATAAAACCTCTGTAACTGACTATCAAAAGCACAATAACTAACTAAACATCATGTTGTAATCCTCAATCAACAAGAGAACGACTGAGGCAGATACATTTACAGAGCTGATGCCTCTGCTAAAGACCCAACATAAAGTTAATAGCATTGAAGCTATTATGCCGTCAGCACAATGCCGTCAAATGTGACCAGCCCTGTACTCCTCAGAGGCAGTCACTGAGGATTCTGCCAGCACTCAGTACCACTGCATGCTGAGAATAGCAGCCTGCTAATGATCTGCATGTCAGCATGCAAATCCTAAGCAGGATTTTTAGCTCCCTCAAGACCAGCTCCTCAAGTGAAAGTTGCAGCCATACAAATTCTGCAGCTTAAAAAAACCAAAGCAGTGAAGTTTAACTCATTGTGCCTAAACAAACCCTTTGGTTCTCAAGAAGGCAAGCCAATGACCCTCTTACAACTTTTTTCATGTCTGAGAAAAAAGAAATCATGCAAAGCTTGGTCTACATCATTCAGCTACTGGTCCAGAGATTACTGGAGCACAAAGGACATATGTACTTGCATGCTACTGTACTTGAAGCACATAAACTGGAAAGGTAGGTCTGTCACAATATAGAATCAACCTCCCACAGAGCAGCTGAAAGCAAAAGTGCAACTCAAAGTGCCTTAAGCTACCACTTTATTGGAAATAGCAACAGTATGGAAAGAACCTTCCAAATCTCACCAGCTATAAGCACAGTTATGAAAATTGATCTGGTTTAAAAACTGAGTTTAGGAAAATTCTTACGACCAGGCTGCCCTTCCTAACCCATACTTACAACCACCTTAAGCAGCAAAGCTTTTCGACTAAGCTTCTGAAATTCACAGGGAAAAAAATGTATTAAAAGTTCCTGAGGTTCATTCTGGTCAGCTGTATCACACCAGGCAGCTGACTGGGATTTTATCAAAGCAGGAGAACATGTGAGGGTACTAGGCAGGTTTATAGACCCAAAACAACAACAGAATTGCCCTAGGTTGCCAAGCAGCTTTAGTGCAATTTGGAGAAAAAAAACAGTGTCCACTTACACTCCAGATGGGAGTATGAATTCACTGGCACTTTTGAGAAATGTGCAATGACAATACACACATGGCAGAGGAGTACACAAGACTTAAAAGACAAGTTTGTTTCTAGCTACTAGCCACTTAAAAAAAGGAAAGTAAATAGAGTTATTTAGAACTTTAAAATTATTTTTCAAGCATGATTTTGAACTGACAAAGGCACAAAGTCAAATTAAAAGCATAGTACATAGCACTCACTTGCACTTTTCTGTGGGACAAAGCTGGATGACACGTCCTGTTGTCCTATGGATTTCCTGCTGTCGGCAAATGTTCCTAGGTGGTTTTGCTGCACCAGTCACATAAGCCATTTTAACTTGCCTGCCTAATATATAAGGAAGGAGTAGAGGAAACATGACTTTTCATGTCCTTTATGTCCAAAACTCTTTGCATTGCTGTTTAGAATCCTTGCTTAGTCCAACCAGTAAGGTAAGGTTTGTTTAATGGATAATATTTGCAGGATACACCAACGTATTGTATTAATGCATGCATTTATTTTTAAAGCAAATTTTAATTTAAGAGTAACAGTGTATATTCTTGATGATTTCTCCTGGAAGTACAGCATTGGTACTCACTGCAAACATATCACTAAACCAAATATATTGTCAACAGCAGAAGAGATTGAGTTTTTTAAGTGGAAAAGCTAACCAGAGATTTTACCTTTTGGTTTCTCAGACTGAGCTGAAATAATATTTTTTGTAAGGATCTTCAATTTTTCTTCTCTCTGATTAAACAGTCTCCAGTACATTTCACGCCATGACTCATATTCCAAAAGGCTCTCATTTTTAAAGTCTCTTTTGCAGTGTTTCTTCCACAAGTAGTCAGTCTCTTTTATAAAGATCTAATTTGAATACAAGATATCTTAAATCAGAGATTTAAAAATAACATTTTCAAGAGTACCAGTTTTCTGAGCCTACAGACACAACCCAAAACTTTGGTGGAAGGAGGTACAGAACAAATCCCACTGCAAGTGCTGGCACAGATACTCACACTGTGCCAGTAACATGCAGGGACACTGACTACAGCCTGGAAATCACACAGCTTCAAGCAGCAGAGCTGGAGTCAGTGAGCCATGCTTACAGCCTAGACTTGTGTTTACAGCACAACCTCAGCCCATTCTGGCTCTCAACTTGAAGCACACAGAGGAAAGGCTAACTTGCCCTGCAAAGGACTGCACACTCAAAACAATGTCCAAGTGCATCATGGAGCTCAAGTTCTGACAGTGTAGCTAAGAAATCTACCATACACATGAATTCTCACCCCAGCTACTTCCTGACTGATATGCTTTGCAGGCTTACTAGTTAGTAACTTGAAAACAGTTGGTTCTGACTTTCCCAGATATTTTAGTGGTAAATACTATGGTCATCTTTTTGTCTTTCATAATTTTAGAAACATACATACTCTTCTGTACACACTGTTTTTTACTTAGTCATCAGCAGTAATTCTCCTGAATGTTTTAAACTTGAGAAAGGGAGAATTAATGATGACAGCTGAATTCAAGGAAATTAGTATGCAAGACAGAAAACCAGTGCAGCCTGGGAGTTGTGGAACTGTGGTTCCCCAAATTCAACAAGGCAGAATTTACCAGATTCCATTTCTCTATTTGAAACAATTGCTCTGGTGTGCAACGTGTTAGCACAGGCTCAAGAATTTCAAATGGCACATCTCCTGCTTCTCGTAGCACTACAAAAGAGGACAGTATTTTCAGTATCTCACTTATTTTACTCAATGGGTAACACCAGTTAAAAAATAAAAACACAAGTTAATTTTAGCAAGCACTAACACAACATCCTGTATCAGGCTATGAAAATATTTATAAATCAGCATTTCCATACTGACTAGCAGTTATACATGAGGATGGATAAAGCATCTTTGCTTAGTCATTGCCCCATCTTTTCTGATTAGCATCACTTCTTCCTCTGCCTATGCAAGGAAGAATGTCTTGATCACAACAAACACGGGGAGGTGGAGTAGAATTTTTAGCTTATCATTTATAGGACATTAAGTAAACTTGGACCTTTAAAAATTGTTAGCTTTCAAAACAAAGCTACATTTTAGCACAGTCATCAAGCCATTTCTGCAAGTGCCCTTCAACCTGCTCCAAGTCACCATTTGTAGGGAGGGACAATATATTTTAGTAGGCCAGTGGCTGGTATGGAGAAAAAAATCTCATACCCTTAGAGTCACAAGTGCTACAAGTTCCCTGTAGTACTCACACTCAATATTGTTGTGAAGCACACGGACACACTGCTCATAAAGCGTAAGCATCTTTGAAAGGCAGACTGCCTTAGAGCCAGAGTAAACCTGCATTTTAGAGTTTAGTCTCTGTCCTGTAAATTGAACTATCTCATTGACTTGCTGGGGTGCTTCTACAACAGGTGCTGCAGACTCTGCAAGCAAAACATCAAGCAGGTTTCACAATGCTTTGAACATTCAGCTCTGATGTAAACATATATTATTTTTACTTACATATACAAAGTATTTTCTTAATACAAAGTTACCTTATTACAGTGTGGGACTCTTGCACATATTGTAAATTGCTGAAGTCCATTCACCATAGTCTAGCTCCAAGATGTACACTGCAAATGAGCTGCACCCACTCAAACCAGTCTTGCATTATTTATCTCCAGCCTACAGAGCTTAATTGCTCTGTTACCCATCTACAGAACTTTACTAATCCTCCTGAGCTATCTTAGAGAAGCCAGAAGTTGCAATAGCAGCAATGTTTCAAGATCCCAGTGGTAGGAAACCACTGAAATATCAAAAGAGCTGCTATAGGGGAACAACTGGTACTTTATGTCACCCACCTGTAATGACGCTAGTGGTTCCTATGCCAAAGTTAGGCCTAGTGGCTCATATTTCTTTTACCTAAGATAATTTCTCTAAGGCTTTGCCTGCTCTAAGGTACAGACATGAGTAAAGATAAATGAAGCCTGTAGAACTGCCACTTGATTTATTTCTTCCCTAAGTCTGTGGTAACCTTCCTCTGTATTCCTTTAATCAGCAAGCCATAAGAAGGAAGGCCTTATAGCTCCTTCATCTTCAACATGATTTCTACAGATGAGGAAGTGAGGCCCTTCTTTGCCATGGACTGATGAGCTAATACAGGTTATTGGAAAATGGGATAAAACATTTCCACACAGAACTGTAAAAACCTGCACTATTTCATATTTATCAGTCTTGAATATTACTTACCTGTAAAGTCTGCAGCACACAGGGGAGATGATTCGGAGATGCCTGGCAGTGTTTTAGGTAGTGGAGTATTAAGAAGCTCTTCGAGGGATGCCACTTTGGCCTGTGCACAGTCAAGGTAAGATTGCTTCAATATTATAAATGTGGGGTTAACCAGGCTTAAAATAAGCTACAATAAACCCTCAAACACTTATGCAAATCCCAAAATTAACTATGATAACTAGAATTATTGCTTTTCTACACTAAAGTTTACTCACAGGATTGGTTTTCAGTATATCCTTTCATACTCCACTTACCAAGGCTATACCACAAAAGGAACTTAGTGGAACATCTGCAATTAGCACATAGAAAGCTGAAGTAACAGTAGATATGTAGAGCTAATGGACTTTCAGATAAATCACTATTGAGGTACACAGTGAATGAGGCAAAACTGCAAAATGACAAAAGGATAATTCTAAAAGACAAGTAGCAGCTTTATACCTGGTCCTATCAAGTCTCCTAGATCACACTAAGCCATTTAGCCTAAAACATTCACAGCTAATCCCCTAAAAAGGGATTTAAAGATGCAGCAGCCTGTTAAGCATGGGTCCTTACAAATAGATCAGGTGCAACATCTAAATTGGGTCTCAGTCATCATCCAATTGCGCTTAGAGCCCAAAACTTGAATTCACTGCATTCCATTTAAGTATCTATAATAACTTTTCACAGTTACTTGAATATCTGAGGTTTTTCTCACACAGTTTATGTCAGAGTATCATACATAAGCCTCTACATTAATATTTCCCCATCTGGGACAGAAGATACCACATTCAGATTGTAGATCTTCCATAAGAAAAAAAGTCTAAAGCTTTCACATCACAGTGAAGATATAAATCTGAAGATAACTCTAATTTTCAGTGCACAAAAGGTCTTCATTTAAAAGGTTTAATTAATACATATTTTTGCATACACATTTTCTCAGAGGAGCTACTTAAGGTTTTTGCATTTCAAGGAACTAGTATATCTCAGATTAAGAATATGTATAATCTAGTTTTATATGCGATACTGTGGTTTACTTCACCACGTTTAAAGTATGTTCAGTTCCACTGCAAACCTTAACATTCACTTTTAAAGAACCACAGGATCTGACAAAAGGACTGTTCTATACACAAACAGCTGCAGCAGCCACAAACCAGGATGGTCAAGAAAGAAAAAAGGTGGATGTCTTTCCAAAAGTAACTGCCTTTGCATTTTGCACATTGAACTCAGATTAGTTGGTAAGAATCAAACACTATTGTAATACTGGAAATAATGCTAAAAATACAAGTAATTCAGTTGCAAACTGTAGCAAATTCCACCCCTATTATTGTAATTATTGGCAATTCCAATGCAGCTGATACATCAGAGTCATACAATCTGTTCCTTAAAATAAATACAGATAAATTTCACTGAAATTAAAAGTCCCGAGCACCTGCTTATCTGCAGTTTATCTGCTCTTATCTCAACTCTAGTGGTTTACCTTTTTACTGGGAGTTTCTGATTGATCACTCTCACATTTTTTTATATATTCAACTCCCTCTTTTGCCTGAGAAAGTTTTGAAGTCTTTTGTGGTAATGAGCAGTTCTTCTGTTCACTGCACTTTTTTGGCCGTGCACCTGTAGAACAAACCTTTCTCTTTCTTTTGTTGGTAACCTCATCATAAGTAAGATAAGATTCAAAAGACATGGTAGGGGGTTCAAATTCCTCATCACTAGATGATTTGGCTTGGTCTTTCATGACAAAGTTTTGTTTTGGTTTCTTCACACGTTTAGGATTTCTCTGTTTGAAAGCATCCTTACTAGGCTTTTCCTTCAAGGGTAATAAGCCTTCATTGGCTGCAGAGGAATGCTGCTTTTCTGAAATCTTGTTCTCTGTGGAGGTGCTCTCTTTGAACTCACTTTCTTTAGCCTCAGAATTGGTACCCTGGGGAGCATGCTTAGAACCACTGCTGCTACATTCTTTATAATCACATTCTTTTGGAGACTTGGAATTTGTACTTTGATGGGTCTTTTCACTACAAATATGCTCCTTATTCAACTTTGTAGAAATGCGAGCACTACTGGAACTTCTAAAGGCCAGTACAGATGTTTCAGGTTCCTCTGAAGACTTAATCTCCTTGGAAACAGAAGATTTCATCTCATGTTTTACTTTTTCTTTTTTTTTTCTTCCTCTGTGATAACTGCAACAATAAGAAAATTACATCCCATTCTGCAGCTGGTGCTAAAATTCTTTAACAGTCTGTTTTTCCAATATTAGTAAAACTAAAAGCATAAAACCACACCATGTGTCATAGTTTCACAAAACCCAGAACTTAGTTCTGCACTGTCTTCCATTATCAGTACAGAATCACAGAGCTCTTGGGTCCAGCACTGCTAAATATTGAACCAAGAATTGATAGCAAAACAAGTGGGGAGTAGGGACAAAACCCTGAGCAGGAAAACAAACCTGGCAGTACTATCTGCTTATAACATGATGGATACCACTTTCCACAAAGCTTCCCTGCGTGCTTTGTAGCAAAGACATGGTGCTTGAAACAACTAGGAGACAGAAAAACTTACAACATGTTCTGTAGGTGATACAGATTAACAGGTCAGCCTTTATGATTTGCTTATCATAGGTTCTGGTATTTTATTTTGCTGTTGTATGAACAACTTCAGATTTAAAATGCACTATTTAGTCAAACTATTCCCTTGGCTTTCTTAGCTCAACTGTCTGGAACTGTTGGAACTCTGCAAAACATCTAAACAGTGTGGGCCTGGCCATGGCAGTGACGGCTGCTTGAGTCTCAGAAGAAACTGCATTTCTTCACTGTGCCTCCTCCAATGCTGGAAGGCCCTCTCAGTCCACAAGAACATTACAAGAAAAACCTCTATACAATCACATTACTGGAGAGTTGCCTCATTTACCCATCACCTCTGGGAAGAAAGTTTCCCAATTTCCTGAAGCGCAGAGCAGTATCAACCATGGTTTAGTCCAGTTTGCACCAGCTGAGACCTAAGAGTTTGTACCAGTCACAAAAAGCAGCTGAGCTGAAGTCAGAGTGCCAAATGGCTGGTTGACCAATAATGGTTTGATTGTTCTCCTCTCATTTTACAACTGCATTCTCATTTCTTGCATTAAATTCATCTTCCAATTCAATGCACATTTATCATTCCAAGCACCTTCCTAAGTTTCCAATTGGTATTTTAAAATGACACTACAGTATAATTAAGGGGAAAAGTTTACACCTACCTTTTACTTTCTGGAGAAATAAGCTTCTTCCATTGTTTTAACAGACTTTTAGCAACATTCTCAGCAGTGGCATGTTCCCTAAAACTGTTAACTGTTTTGTCTATGCCAGTTTCCTGTTGAAGATAGTGCAAGAAAGATGGGCAGAATAAATCACAGCTCTAATCCCAAATAAATCCTCCTCTAAAACTGCTACAAACAGTGTTAGCCTAGTATTCAGGGCAGTCCTATGGCAGTCAAAGAATAAATGCCCTCTTTATACTGCAAACGGAATTGAAGGAAGCAGTTATTTATAACCAAATATGGAGAACAAAACACAGGCTTAATAAAACAAAGATACATCATTTTCCTCCATTTAATGTACCTATTTCAGGATTTTCACTTCTCTCAAATGCCTAAGCCCACAAAATGCAGAAATTTAAATTTTCTTTAGGCTTAAGAAGTACATTTGAGCATATTAGAGAGCATATATTGTGGGCATGGAGCAATATAAAATACATCTCAACCAGTAGTACAGGGTTGAGAGGTCAGAGCAGCGGAGTTATCTTCACAATATCACTGTGCCTTCAAGTCTCACTCTAATGAGTTTTGTTTAAGCAAAAATATCTTGCAGACATTGAGTATTTGTAGAATCACATGTGATTTTCATCCTGTATTATCAGTAAGCATCTCTAATTCACAAACCCTCACTTTTAAGATGCATGCAAAATATGGAATTCAGTAGGTTCACTGCAATCTGTGGATGCTCTTGCTAAGTAGCCAAATTATGTGAAGTCTGTGAAGTCTGAGCTATACATGTTACTCCCACATAATCAACTCAGCCTCTAGAAAGGGCTTCCTTAAATTCACTTCAAGCGTATTTAGCTTGTATATAATTTGAGCAACCTGATTTGGTAAGTCAGTTATTGCAAACAGATGGAAGAAATCTGTTAAGTCTACTTCATAATGTATGTAGCACATTCATAAAGCTATTTATGTTCTTCAAATGCTTCAAAAATATGCGGAACCCTCCGCTGTAAGACATCACTTTCCTCTATTTGACTTGAAGGCTTCCATCAAAGTCTGCCCCATTATAAAGAATGAAAAATTTCTGGGAACATGAATCATCTGCAGAAACCCTTTGTAATTTTAAAAAACTAATTGCAATATTAGATTATGTGTTTCTATTGGAAAACAAATTTTGCTTCATTTCAGTAGAAGTCTGCCTGTGTCTAGCCAGACAAATGCCTTTACCTGAACAGGTGATCCAAATATCTTGGCAACTATATTTTTCCTCTTACTCCTCAAAGAATTCTCTCACAAAACCCACATTTTTCTTCTTTTCAGAACATATTGCTTATAATAGCTAGAAACTTCACAGACCAGTATGAGAATATCTAATAGCGAACTTGATAGGATACAGCCTGGATGAGCATAAAAGTCACAGGAATCATTATTTGGGATTCCTGCTCTTTAAATGTAAGAAACTAACTTTGAGCTGCTAATGAAAGACGGAATTAGACAATTGACCAAAAGAACAGTTCATACATATTTGCTTTAAGCATTGATTGAAGATAGTTTTACAGTGAAAAGAAGCCAACCTGATTAGCCAAGTGTCCTCTATATGCTCAGTTCCCTGCTCAGTACTATCACTGTTGACATAATACTGCATTTATCAAACTGGATGACCAGCTTTTGGAAAATGAATCTAACCAAATAGAAAATAAATTCAAAATTATAAAATGCAATATGTTCACCACTTCTACAAATGCACACATGTTGCATTTAATGTCACATTTTATAATTTTATATAACATAATACATGACACAGAAACGTTACATAGTAATTCACTACAGAAGAGTTTAATGTATTATTACTGATCACTTACCACTAAAATATCCAGAGATAAATCCAAATCTTGTAGTATCTTCAGTGTTTTTATAATCTGGAAGGAAACATTAGATTTATTGCTTTAAACAAATACTTGAAAATCTTATTCTGTTCTTCTTATCCTCATTCACATATTTAATTTGAAAATACACAATAGTATTAAAAGGAACATTCAGCAACTTCTGGGAAACATAAGCACTTCTTTACTGCACGTCAGGACAGTGTTTGCAGTCTGTGTTCTGCCAACCCCTTCATTTCAGTAACAACAGAAAATCCTGTAGATAGTTTGAATTTACTGCTACAGAGATTACAGTAAAAATAAGTAACACAGAATTAGAAGCTACATATACATGCCTACTCATCCTGTACCAGTGGCCTTTATTTGCCACAGAGCCAGTACAAAAGCTGCATTATGCAAAGCCACCAAGCAAAAATCAGCAAGTCTCACAGTCAGAGGCACTACTCCATCAATCCAGGCCAAGAAAGGACAATAGAGCTGGTGCTAGCCCAGTCTGCACAAATAAGGTTTTGAAAACATAACTGCAATTAGAACTTTAACAAAATAAGCTTGAGCTATTTTCTTTTGCACTGCCAAAGCTTACACCTGTTACAAAACTCAACATTTCCATAAAAGCAGGAAAGATTTTTTCACATACAAAATGTTCATCTTCCTATGAGAAGTGTTTTAGCAACAAAGTCTCATTTATAAGCACAGTATAAATTTCAACAGCAATATAACCTAATTTGTTTGGCAATGGGTATATAGCACCACAGAGTCTTTCAGCTAACCATACGGAACAAATTTGTCTCATTTTCTGTCATCATTTAAGAATGGCATTCCCCAATTTAGTGCTGCCACTAAAAGACTCCCGACCACACATGCGAAGCTATGTTATGGAGACAATAAAATGAATGTACAACTAAAATAGCAGCATTTCACAGGGTTTTCACAAAGCCTGAAATACTAGTCAAGTGTTTCAGATCATTGACACTTCTCAGTGTAACAGCAGGAACACAAAGCACACTACCCAGAAATTTTCTGACAATAATAACAGCTATATAAATTTAAATAACTGATGAATTGTCATTTATTATATTAGATATTGCTTCTGAAATGCCATTGCAGGAGGTGGAAGAAGTACTAAAAAATGAGTAGCAAGCTCAAAGAAACAATTTACAAATTGCACTCGAGGGCTATATTGCTCTATTATTGCTTTAAGTTTAGTTGTTCCTATCATGCATTAGAGCAGTGGAATCCCATACTTGACACTGATTTTCATTGTGTTCAGTGGGCTCTATCTACATGCTTGCCATGCAGTTCTTCTGTAAATCATCCATCCTGAAACAGTGCTTCTGAGTCGAGACAAGGAAAAATGCTTCACAGCCTGGGAAAATGTGAAACAAGGTAAGCCATACACCTAGGACCAGAGGTAAAAAATCAAATCTTTCCCAAAAAGTTCAGCCAGCTACAAAATGACAGGATGACTACATAAAAAATTTAAAAAGCTTCCTCACCAAGATTTCAGAACCAGCACAAAAGCCATATGAAGTTCTGCTTATCTTTAAGACAAGGCACTCCCCAAGAAAAATAGTAACTGCTCACAACATAGTTTCTAATGCTTGAGATGATCAGTGTCAAGTTAGTTCACTTTTATTTAAACAGAGGAATATATATCCTCATTGATTAAATTTATTTTCCAATGAAAAAGGAAGTAACCCACTGCTGATACATTATAATGTGATATTTAACATGTCTAGATAATCAAGCGGTGCAAATCACTGGGAATAAATCCCATTCATTTTGCTAGAGACAAACCTATTTGTGGAAGAATACTAAGGGATGTTTTCATTAAGATACTGTGCTGGTTTGACCTTGGTTGGTATTGGGGAGGAAGGAAAGGAAGACATCCCCGGAAATAGTTCTCCTGAAAGAAGCTCTTGAGAATTTCAGAGAGAGCCAGTGACTGTCCAGTTCTGAGAACTGACAGCTTTATAAGCAATTCAGAGTCAAGATCCATCCCCGTGAATACCCATTGTGAAGCCCAGGATACTCTGAACTCGCTCTTTTCGGTTTCCGGCTTCTGAAGGTGGTGGGGGAGAGAAGACACGGCCTCGTGTGTGCCTGTGGGGCCTGGCCGGGCCAGGCCAGGCCAGGGCCGAGCCGCTGCCAGGCCGGGCTGCCGCCGGGCCGAGCCAAAATTCCTCTGAGTCGTGCCTGAGCCA
>VWYI01020119.1:1541-20038 GCA_013399455.1 Anthoscopus minutus | reverse complement strand
GCCTTATTCATAGTTTGAGTAAGAATCTAACATGGGGTAAATTGTAATTGTAAATCACTCATCTGACAAAAACTTATTTTTACTCAGTTCTTATGCTCTAATAAATATCCTCTTGAGCTCAGCAATATAACTTCATTATTGCTAGGCTCAGATACCACCTTTGAAAGTGATTTTCTGGCCATTAACAAAATTTTTAAAGTTCCTTAGGTATTTTCAGTGACAGAAGGGTTGCTGTGTTTTGTCAGGGGGAGACGGAGCTGTGTAGAGCTATAATGATTCAGACATGCTCCTACATTTAATTAAATTATGTATAATTAAATTTTGGAAATACATGCCTTTTTCCCCCATGATGTAGTTTGTACAGCAAACTACTGACTCTTATGGATCTCCATCCTCATGTTGTGTCTCCATTATCTTGAGTGAGATATCATTCTAGATACCTTGGTATGGCCATTTCAGAAAAGTGTGCCATTTCGAGTCAATGTTTGCTTAAGATCATCACAGGTTAAACCTTCGTCATTCCATTTGTGCCCCTCTTTTAACAGAAACTGTTATGAGGAGCAGTTGTGTTGGTCTGTTGTGAGGAACTGTAATGATCATCTCCATTTGAAATTTTTAAATACTGAATTAAGCAGCAAGTTGGCATGCCTACCTAGGGAACCAGTCATTTGATTCCACCTACTCCAGTGAGGAATGCAAGCTCCTCAGCACTTGTTATGCAAGGATGAGAATGGGCAACATGCCTGGAATGTTGATGGCTCAAAATTAACAGTTTTTTTCCACAGGAATATGTTAAATTGCTGAATCAGTAGGGACCTCAGTATCTGGCATTAGGCCAGATAAAATCACTCTTTTGCATTGAGTACAGTTAAGAAAATAGTATCTTAAAAATACTCATTAGAAAGGATAAATGTATTTGAAAAACTGGGGCTTCTTAAAGGATCCTAAATATTTTTTTTCCCACTTCAGGTTGCAATCTGTGTTGTCATTGATTTATTCAAGTGGATGTTTTAAGGCAGCTTAATATATGTGCTGAGTTTGACAATAGCCATTTTCTTCTAACATAGCAGCAGTGCAAATGGTTGGTGCAGTATGGGCATGAAGTCTGGCATAGGGAAGCATAGTGAAATGGTTTATTTATACATTTATTGTGATTGGAAGAAAAGTTAATGTTTGAGGAGACAGATTGGTGTTACAGAACATACTTAAGAGGATTTTTTTACTAAGTTCTGAGCATAACTAAAAATGACTACCCAGATTTTTTTCATAATTTTGAGTGAATGAGACCATAAAAGCCTTAATGGTGTCTTCTAGCCAAGGAGATAAATATTAAAAAACTTGTCACTGGTAGCTTTGTGGAACAACTTACCATACAGAGGATTCCTCAGTGGAAAGCAAGCAACAAAATTGCCCCAGAACTTCAGTTCTTGTGCAGGAAGTAGAGGTTGCAGAAAACTGGCTTATTAGTGCTTCAACAGATTCCTGGATCATATAGTGGTTTGTGCCTGCTTTTTTCTTTGTGTAAAGGGAAAGCTGTAGAAACAAGAAGAGCTAGCTAAGAGTGTCAAGGGAATCCAAGTAAATACCTAATCAGATTTTGGAACTCTTCAGTGATACAAACCTTGTCCACAGCAGTACTTTTCCCCCTTTAACAACAGTGTAATTAAGTTATTGTATGAGAACTTCCTACTTTCAAAGCATCACCATAACAGAAATTGAAGGGAAAAAACAAACTTTAAGCTGGAATGTCATACACAAAGGAGTTATGTGCTCTCAGCAAGTTCAAGAGTCTAAATTAAAACCTCCTGTATTTTGTGAAGGTGGTGTTTTACTCCACAGATACGTGCAATCACTGATTCATTAGCACTGAAAGATCTCTTCCCTGATCATACTTCTCACTTCCTTGTTGCTTTCGTTAGTGTTCATTTGCACCTGTGGTCTGCTTCTTTACCAGCTCACCCTGCAATGTAAAAATAACTAGCAAAACAGTGTTAAAATGAAGGAAAGGGTCAGTCCTTCAGCTGTCTTATGAAGAAACACAGAAACTTCAGATGAATCTCATCTTCTTTTGTCCACAAGCTGTGTAAAAGCTTATGAATCTATCAAATAGTCCAGGCTCATCTGATTCACACTTGCTCGCCAAACTGTAATAACTGAATTGTACTAGAATTCTGTCATTCTGTTGAAAGGATCTTGGGTCCCTATTTGTGTTATTTGGCACTGAACACTTGAAAATCAAGCTGTATGTGCTTCAGGAGTGTTTACGGAATCTTAACAGCTGAGCAGCCTGGGTAGGGGAGAGAAAGGATCCTGACCCTGCTTGCTCTTCCTGGCCCTGACATTTGGTCAGTGGGGTGAGGTGTTCTTCAGGAAGCTGCATCTGGAATTCAGGCACAATTGCTGAAGCATGAAATATGTAGGCTGTGTGTATCAATCCACAGCAGTGCTTTCAGTTGTATTGGCAGGAAGTTGGTTCTTAATGCAAGGAGGAGGAAATGGTATTGAAGGGCTTGATAAAGTATTCTGCTTTAGACAAAAATGTGACATAATACTTGATTTCTTTACTTGCTGAAATGAAATCGAATGTGTATGGGGAGGAAATGACAGTGAAATTCTTATTCATATATGGATGCAGTCCCTGCAAAATGACTTATATTGATAGTTTATTCCCTTCCCCTGATAATAAGATGGCCAAATACTTCCCAGATGTCAGTAGGAGATAAACCTTATTGCATGAGGTTTTGTTTTCAGATGGGGGAAACGTTGCCTTTGTCATGTCTATGCCTTTTATTTGTAATCACATTGTCATACTGTGAATCTTCTGTTTGTATGTTATGTGTCTTTACCTTGCTTTTTTGTTATTAATTTTCTTTCTTACCAGATATTTTTGAAAAAGATTCTTTTAATCAAGACCAATGAACTATATCCCACTTCTATGGTTAGCTTGAAAGTGCCTTTATTTATTTATTTATTGATTTATTTATTTTAAGGGTAGTAATCTTTTAGAGGTACTGATCTTTGAAAGGACCCATTTCAAAGTGAAGATGAAACTGAGATGTAAACTGCCTAATGCTGTATGGTTCTTGAGTTTCAAATGTTCAAAAATCAGAAAGTTAGAGTATCTCTTACCTCAAATTTGAACTGTTACTTTCTAAAGTGTCTAAATTTCAAGACAAGCATAAATACCTAGCAACAAGTGTTCTCCCTCTTACACCAAAAGAAACATTTGTGAAATGTCTAGCTTTAGTGTTATTGGTAATACTAATAGGAGTTCAAAATTTGTTTCTAAAATAACGTTTTCTTAAAATGTCAGCTGTGGAATTATTCTTAAAACAGTTGTTTCATGTGATGGTACAGCATATTGAGATATAAGAAACTACTTTTAACTATAAAGCACACCACAGAAAAAAACCAACCAAATTAGCTTACTTAGTTGCATATTTTTATGATATATTCATCTAAAGCCACTTGTATTTTGTACCTAGTAAATCTTTTTTCCAGACTGATGTTTCTGTTTTAATGACAGCTTTAAAATATTGTTGTCATTTAGGATAGCCTAATATTTTCAGCCCTTTGAACCATTTCTCTTTGAGGTGGGACATGTTGTCACTAGTTAGGTATCTCACCATCAGCTTCTTCAAATTCTTACTATGCTTTTGAAATCCCAATTTAAGATCTGATTGTAGAAGAATGAGGAATGAAAAAAAGTTCAGCTTCAACAGCTGTACAGGCAATAAACTTGAGCTGTAAAATATTAATAGATTTATTTCAAAATGAGAAAGCTGTGAAGACATATTGTCTATACAGTAGATAAAAGTACTCTAGTTCTTGCACACCTACACATGCAGTGACACTTGCAGTTGTTTACTGTTTTAAAAATGCCCAAAACCATTTACAAAAAACCCTAAACCAAGTCAACCAAACAAAACCCCCCAAAAACAAGCCCACTCCAAAACCCAGAAACAAGTAATCCTTCCAAACCCCTCTACGTTTTCTTGGTCTGATATTTAGAAGAAAAAAGGACAGGCATTAACAGGCTTCATGTTCTGATATTTTCCTTCATGCCTTTCTCTTCTGCATTTTGAAATATATTTATCCTCTTTTAAAGAGTTTCAAATATACAACAGCAGCTGGCCCTGCTAGATAATGAATCCTGGCCAGGAATGGCAGAAGCAGACAGGGACCGTCTTCAGCTCATCAAAGAGAAGGAGGCTCTTCTTCAGGAGCTGCAGCTCATCAGTCAGCAGAGACGATCCCCAGAAGATATTGCACGTTTGGAGGAAGAAAAAAGACGCTTGGAGGATGAAATTCAGCGAGCTCGAGCAACTTCTGCTCATGGGGCCACTGAAAGGTTTGAGAACTTGAATTATTTTCTTTGTTGTGAGATCCGTATAGGTAGCTTCAGAAGGAAGAGTAGGGAATTTCATTGTGTTTAAGGCAAAAGTAAATTACTAGAGAAATTTAGTTTCAGAAAAGGAGAAGACTGCTCCTGTCAGTATTTAATGCTATCTGTCTTGAACTTTTCTGAAGCAGAGGTGCAAGGATGTCGACAAGTTAGTTTTCCTTTCATTCATTTAAAAATTTTGAATAGGAAGAAATCTGAATAGTATCTCGAAAGATGCTTGGAATAGGTCTGAGTGATACTGTCTCATAATAGAGGACTGAATAACAATACCTGCATAATGAAAGATTTTTCTTTTCTTTGCAGTGGAATAGTAGTCATCTCCAAAAGCATCAGAACAAAGATCCTTTGCTATATTTAGTTTCTGCCTTATAATAGGAAAGTTAAATGATTGCTTTTGCTGCCTTTTATATACAATATTTCTTTTTCATTTGCAATCTCAGCAGTGGGACCACATCCCAAAATTCTGACATTCAGAGAACATAGTAAGCAAAGTCATTCCTGAAAACTTAAAAATCAAATTATATGTAAAGTAAACAATTCGATAACATTTTGTGGAAACACAGTGTTTATTTCAAAGTTGCCTAGCTTTTCCTGTAGCCAGAGAAAAGGACAAAACCTCTGAATCTCTTTCCACCATAGACTGCTTCCAATGAAAGCAAGAAACTACTTGTTCTTGCTTCTCATAAATAGTGGTAAAACCTCAGCTTTGACACTTCAGGACCTACAAGAACCAGCTTTAATGTGATCAGTGTAAAGGTTAATATTTACACAGTTAAGATACTTTAAAAATATTTGAAAGTGCTTTCCATATACAGATTTCAACAGCTTCAGTTTCTTTGAAAATGCTTACTTCAGACAGTAAATTCAGGCAATAAATAGAAAATTCACAGCCCGCCTACAGGTCAGTGTGATATATTTTGCAATTTTTGCTATTTTGTTACACTGTCTTTACAGCTTAAACTGACAGAAAGGGAGTTCACTTTACTCTGTCCTGTAGTAAGTTTTATTTGTTGGTTTTGGGCTCTCATGTTAGGTAGCGCATACTGTGTTGGCAAGAAGGCAAAGCTGTTTTTCCATGGAGTTCATGCTGTGGAAACCAGCATTCCTCTGTGGTACTTGATATTTTAAATGCTAGGAGAAAGTTGAGCAGAAGTTAGAATAATACTGATGGGCACTCTTTTTGTATAACAAATTGGAGGAAAGCTTAACTATTAGTAGACCTGATTTTTTGTTTGTTTTAAATCAGAAATAAAAATTTTCCTAATTCTGCTTTTGTATTTCCACTTTGTTCTAATTGTTAAATACAAAGATGTTTCTTTCTTAAATAATTTACACTTCTTTTTTGTTATTGTGTTTAAAGGGCACTGAGTTTTGCGCAGATCAAAATAAATATGAATATAAAATCTGTATAACAGAAGTGGGGGGGTTTGTTGGTTTTTGGTTTTGTTATAATGTCGTTTTTGTTAAGATTGGCTGACAGCCTTAGTTGGGGGCATTTCTTACCTTTTAGCACACGTACCTACCCTGCAGTCTATCACTGTGGGGTGTAGGTTCCTAAGTTTGTTTTTTTCAGTAGCTGGTGTGAATATCTCTGCTTTCTCCTGCAAGCTTTTGAATCAGTTAAGTTTCTTGTGTCTGTTTGTCCTTTTCTTTTGGTTCCTGCAGGCAGTGCTTTTATGGTGTGAGTTTGCATAGCTGAGCTGCAGCCTTCCTTGTGCCACTAGTTAATTAACCTGTCCTGGTGCACAAAGGCAGGAGAAAAGCCTGAGAGCTGCTGTTTTATCCAGGAGAACTCCCTTTCTGTTGATTTTTAAATCCTGTTCATTAACATATTTAATTCTAGTAGCCATCTTTGCTGAGGAAGGTTTGAGGCAGACTAATAACTCTGATACGCTTTCTCCAAACTGTGTGTCAGAATCTCCATTTCCAGCCACCTTGTGATGTAGGACTGGCTGTAACTTTCCTTGGCATACAAAGTGTGCAACACAAACCAGAATACTACCCTGATATTATCTTGAAGTTCAGTGGTTGAGCTTGGAAAAACAAAACATCTGGAATATAATTCTGTATCCAGAAAAAGAGTCGATAGTAGATAAAATCTGTTACTTGAAATTCTTAATTATGTCAGAATACTGAATTTAAGATACCTTACATGTATGTGAGATTGATGGCATTAAAGGTACATTCCGTTTGTGTTGTAGCAGTGGTACTGAGTAATTCAGCTGCTTATTAGAATGGGCAAAAAATAAGTTGCAGCATGAGATTTTTCTTATAACATAGTAGTCAAGATGCTGTATCACCTGCTTTAATATAATGATAAATAAATGCACCTAAAACACATAGAATAAGAGCTTAAATTTGATGTTGGTGGTTATGTTTAACAGAAGTCCTTCAAAAATTTTCTTTTTATCTTTGAAATTTTACATTAATTGTCTCAGTATATTTTTTTGCGGACGTGGAAGGGCATGGTATTTTAATAGCAGAATCAGGTTGATGCAACAGAGAAAATAAAATCTTGTGGGATCTGGTATTTTTACCTAGGACTTTATATGGCTTTGCTAATTGCTGTAATGTATTTTAAGCAGCATGACTCTTACATTGTGCTTCAGATACTTTTCTTGTCTGGAAATTCTCCTGGAGTCTTGGTTCTTGTGTTCTTGCTGGAATTACTGTCGCTGCATATGAGCAGCATAAATTAAAACCTTTCATTAGCAGTGAACCTTTTTTTAATATTCCAAACTTCAATGCATTGGTGTTTTTCCACATTTGGGAAGCTCCTAGCACATTTTGAACACTACTGTGATGAAGAAAATAGTAATATGTATGTGTTTAATTATAGGATACTGTTACAGGAGAAGAGAAATTGTTTGCTTATGCAACTAGAAGAAGCTACACGTTTAACCTCATATTTACACTCCCAGTTAAAAAGGTAAGTTATGTAAAACCAGCAGGTTTTGAAGTAAGTACAGCAGAGAAAAATGTTAATAATGTGTGAAACTTACATTTTTATAATTCTATGTAGGTGTGCCAAGTAAATCAATATTTTGCTGCATTTATACACTTTGCTATGTGGAATGTGAGGATTTGGATGGAATTTTATAAATAGGATTAGTGATGGCTATTTGGGCTACATTATTAAGTGTACCTGTTAAAAATGTTACCTTACTCTCTGAAAAGGAGTTCTTAAAATCTGTTGTAATATTGTTACAGTTTTATTATGGGCATATAGCATTCTTTTAAGTTCTGTGAGTTCTTAATATTCTGATACCTTCAAAGGTAGGGGGTTTTGATCCCTGGGGGTAAGATGACAAAATTTTGTTATTTAAATACAAGAATGTGTTAAGACCCGCACTGAAGTCCAGAATGTTTTGCATATTCACGCTCACAGCTGCCTTTTGAGATGCAGCTCTTGGGGATTCCTCAGTTTAACACCACAGCAGCATCAAAAGCTCAGTTCCTGCTGAGTTCCTGTCTCACTTCATCTCTCTCTGGCGCTAATATTCTCCTCCCCCCTTAACTGAGAATGGTAAGAGGAAGTGGAATAGGATTCCTCTGAAAGTGTTTTTATTTTGCATTGGAAAAACATGTGAGAGTGAAGCTTACACAGCAGTTTGTTAGGACTCCACAAATCCCTTTGCTATTCTTGTCCCTGGATTGTTTATGACCAATCATTAATGTAAATTTGAGCTGGATCATGGTAATCTATCCTTCCCGGCTTTACATTGAGTTTGCTGAGCTAGAGCCTGCTCTGGCCTCTTTTCTGCCAAGTCATGGTTGTTTACATGTTGGAGGAAAGAGTAGGCTCACCCTGTTGGGCTGTTGTCTTCAGGCACTTAGCCCTGATCTGATTGTCACATGTACTGCTCCAGTTATGGCTGTGTTTGAGAGCAGGGCAAGAGACATGAGCTAGACTTCAAAATGGCAAATCATCTTTCCATGTCACCGTACTGAATACATGTGAAATTGCTTGTGTAATCTGGTTTAGTGTTTTCACGTATGCACTGGTGGTTCTAATTATTTTTGAAAGGGCATTTTTGTGTTTTCTCTTTCTTTGCATTCCATAGTCTGTCAGCTAGCACCCTCACCATGTCCTCTGGAAGCAGCAGGGGATCCCTGGCCTCCAGTCGAGGATCCTTGGCCTCCAGCAGAGGCTCCCTCAGCTCAGTCAGCTTCACTGACATCTATGGCCTTCCCCAGTACGACAAATCAGAGAGCGTTTCAGACTACGGGCAGCATTTGCGCTTTGACATCATTCCCTTCGAGTCTCTCACAAAGGATGTGCCCTATGCTGATGCCATTGGACACTCAAATTTCAACAAGCAGCGGAGGTCTCTGGATACCCCCCAGTCCCTGGCATCCCTGTCATCGCGGTCCTCCTTGTCATCGTTGTCCCCTCCAAGCTCGCCTCTGGACACCCCATTTCTCTCTGCATCACGAGATTCTCCGTTGGCTCAGATGTCAGAAGGTTTTGAGGAGATGGCAGGCATAGGAGCCCTGGAAATGCTCAGGGCTCAGACCACAGCCTTGGGTGATGATGATGCACAAGGCACGAGCTCATCTCAGACATCTGCTTTCCCTCTGGACAATGAAGGGCTGCGAGAAATGGGACCACACGTGATTGCTGTCCAAACTGGTGGAGGTGAGTTTATGGGTATTATTATTTTGTCACATTGTCTTAGAAAATGTCACATAGACTTAAGCATGCTAGCGCAGTAGAGATTGTTCCTGAGTTAGGCTTCTTTTACTACCACCAGGTAAAAATTGCATGGTAGGTGTTACCTGTTAAAAGCCTGACCAAAACACAGGAAGGTCCCCCAAACCCAAACTCTAGTTTTATAGCAAGGAGGTGAAAGAATAGAGAAATCCTTGCCAATAGATCATAAAACAGCGGTGAATTGATGGGAAGAAAGGGAATGGAATATAGACATTCATTAGAGTGTAGCCTATCAATGACCTAGCAAGCAAGAATGAGTAAAGTATTTGTAAGAAGAAGTATGGGTTTTTCTGAGGCCCCCAGTTGTGCTGATGTTGCCTTTATTCTGATAATGGAAAGCAACACAAACCCAGGAAATAACCAACAACTATCCCCTACAAAAAAACCCAAACACAACATGGGGTGATGCTTCTGACAGTACTTGAAGGCTGGCTGACTACATAGTGAATTCATACATACTCCAGCCCAGGTTCCCTTGTCCAGGTTCTGTGATGAAGCAGAAGCCACAGTGGCATGGGTTCATGAGTGCACTGTGCACTCATGAGTAGGTGCTTCATCTGCAAAGGAGCATCTTTTGTAGGGGATGTGTGAGATGTTATGTATCTGCTTGGCTGATTGTTTCTGAGCACCTGTGTGCTCTGGTCACAGAGTGGTGATGGGTGCACTTACCACAGCACATGAACTGTTGAGTTTTCCTTTCCTGCTGGACTGTCAAAATGATGGACTTGCTTTAGCTTGCCTTGGCAGAAACATCTGAAGCAATGCAGTTGAGAAACATAAATTAGAGGAATTAAAAGAGGAAACAGAAAAATTCTGAAAAGAGGAAACAAAATTAAGGCCTGCGAGCATACAGGAACATGACAAATTTATTTTCCTGTTTTGACCAGCCAAATGAAGAACTGCTCTTAATATGAAAAAGATAATCATGATAGCATTTTTGTGTGTTGACTTGCTCATTTTTTAAATAAAACCATACTAGTAGAGAAAGGTTTTTGGAGTTCAGTTTAATCCTAAATTTTGTGAATCCCATCCCATTTCTATATCCAGAATTCTGTGTTTGCATTGTGTAGAATGTTGCATTCAGGACTCATGATGTCAAGAATAATATGAACTATAACCAGAGAATGGATCATATTATCCTACCAAAATCTTATTTGTCAAGTGATAATACAAAAGAATATTGATGGTATTTACAGAAAACCTTTCAGGTTTTCATTTTAACAAAGAAAACATTGCCACAGTACTAAAAAGCCTGTATTGTTCAAAAGCATTTGAGTCTTGACTCACCTACTTTCCTTAATGCAGCTAGTACTGCCAGAAGATACTGCAGCAGAATTTACTTTTACTAGCTGTAAACATTTCTAGTGCCCATATTGTAGCTTTCAGACCAAAATAAACAGAATTCTAGTGACCAGCATGAAAACTTGTGCTTAAATTAGTGCTGTAAAGAGGCTTCCTGAGGCTTTCTTTAAACCTCAAAGCAGACCACAGCATGTCTTCACCCATTGTGGTAAGTGAAAATATCTAAGTAGTTCATTTATAGCTTGTATGTGTTTCCTAGAAATGAAGGCCTAGAGTGAGGGCCTAGGCAGCAGTACAAAGATGAAGGGCATTTTCCTGCTTTGATTTTTCTTTTCTCAGTTCTCTGCTGTGTTTCTACACATTTCACATTTGTCTGAAAACCTCCGTGCTTAACCTGATGTCACTGCTGCGGTGTCCAGCTCCTAGTCCAGAGGTTACAGCTTTCCTCTGTGTACAACAGAGTATTTTATGTTGCTTTTTTGAGGAAGAATGTATGGTTAAAAGGTAGCCAGGCTGCCTTCTTTTGATACTTTTATTTTTAATATTTGCATTTGGAAACAATTACTTGAAAAAATTTAACCTTTCTGATTTTTGCCTGCTTTGAGTCCCACACTCACTAGCTGGTGGTTTCGAATTGTAATGCAGTTGTTTTCAAGTGGCAGTTGGAAGTTTTGAAAGAATTTTGGTTTTGTAGTCTTTTCCTGGAAGAATTGGATGGAGCATCCATCTTGTATGCCAGAGCTGGGAGCTCACAGATCCTGAGGATTTTGCATTTTTCTGAGGTACCATGCAGTGTGCCCTGCTGCTGCCACCCGATGGCCTGGCAGCAGAATGCTGTGCTGCAAAAACAGCAGGTCTTGGTTCTGCCAAACCTTTGCCTAGTACACTAGGCAGAGCATGAGGTAATTACGGTGATTTGCAGATAGTGGGGGCTGGGAGAGTTAACACTAAATAAACTGCATGAACTTTGCAGTGATGCAGCACTTAAGCAAGTTCAAGGGGTTCTTCAGGAATTGCGGATTTGATTCTCAGTTGCTGATCTCCTACTTTGTTGTTCTGCATCTGTCACAGGGTCACATTGTGAAATAAGTTTTCATGTGTGAATGAAGGGAATATGCTTGAAAAGTTAAATCCGTCATATTTATAAAGATAGGAATGGAAGGAAACATGTTAATAAAATATTGGACTTGAATATCTTCACTATCTCTTCTATATACCAAATCTTTCAAATGCTAAATTTCTTTTAATGCCTAAATAATCTCTTCTTTATAAAATATTGTCAGAGATCTAAAGGATGATTTATCACTGTATGCTTTTTGTCTTGTTTCTCATGCGGCACAACAGATAAATTCACTGTAAGTGAACCTGGAATTTCTTATTGTGTGTTTTTCTGTGTGATGTGTTGGTTGTTTTGTTTTGGGGTGGGTTGTTTGTTTTGGTTTTTTTTTTGGAGTTGCATGAGAAGAAATAGGAGATTCTGCTACATTTGGTTTTGTTTGACATTTTGCTGTATCTGTTTAATTGTTATGGCATACTTAAGTTTTTTGCTATGTCAACTAAACAACACATTCACAGCTGTAGTTAAACTCCTGGGGAAAGCGTTCTTTGACCTTCAGCTTTATTAGATAGTAGTAATGCCTGACAGAGTTATGGTAGGTAAGGTCTGCTTTTGTCTCTTCGTAGTTTTTATGAGAGTGTTCTACTCTTTCATTAGTGCATTTTGAGCTGACATGCAGTATTTGTCTTCACCTAAGCTTATGAAACATGCTTTAGATTTATTTATGTGGGTTTTTTTAGTGAACGAAAGTTTGGACAGCAAAATTTCCTTTGAAGTTCACTTTTTCAACTAATGACAACGAGAATGTTTTTTCATTCAAGACTGTCTTATATTTATCAAGTTTTGGCAGCCAGTAGTTCTGGACAATCATATATATGGTTTACTGATTTTGTTATTTAGATAAGGAAATGGAAAGTAATGGTCAGTCTTAAGTCTAATTTTTAAAAAAATTCCTTAGCTTCTAGCATTGCCAAGTCTGTAACCTGTGCTAACCTTTTTTCTTAAACAAAAATTTGGTGTCTTTGATCTTGACCAATTTTTCCTACTGATTTTTTACCCCCCTCAACAGTGTATTCTGGTGCTTGCATCTCTCCCAAATTTGCTTGGATTGTCCAGAGGTTATTGAATGGTGCCATGGCCTGAAGACAGCAAAACATTGTCAAGCTACAACACTGTTGTAATGTGTCAGTTTTTCATTTTATTATATTGGTGCTTGAGACCAACTTTTCCTTCCAGCCCAATTGGGAACATGAGCCTCCCAAGGACAGAGCCCACAAGATCTTTCTTCTGCTACCTTTATACAAAGAGTTCACATGATGGGTGTGAGCTAAGGGTTTATTTATGAAGTCATCCTAGTGTAACTTGTTGAAATTAGCACAGAAATTATAGAAGCACTTTTAAAAATAATTACACACTTTTGTAAAGTTCAGCCTCTTTCCAGTGGTGTAAAATTTTTGAGAAACTTTAATATGTAGATGTCACTACAGATTGCTAGTTTTGATTCTTCATAAATACCAGTGACAAAATATTCTCCCTAAATACCAGACAGTGAGGTAGGCGTACCAAACTAAAAGTCCTTTAAAAATAAGAAAAAGAAGGAAAAACCCACACTAACCAAGCAAACAAAAACCCCCAATCAAAACAACCCACAAAACCACCACCTTTGTCCAAGTGATACAGAGGAGAGCGTGGTTCAAATGCAGTTTTTTCTTTTTGTTTGCTCACTTGAACTTGGCTCTCATTTGTGGTGAGGATGTCATGAGTAGTGCTGCACAATGTGTGATGTACAAGAAATGTGGGATGCTGTAACTGGAGATGGGGAGAAATGGTCGTTCTTTTTTTTGGGTGCAGAGACAAGTACAGATTGGGCTGTTCTTAGCCAGCAAATAAATTTCCTGTGTACCTAAAGCTGACTAAATCCTTCATTGAATGTGGAGGAGAGGTCTAGAGGGCTACTTAAGAATCCAAAGGACAGTACTGGTTGTGCTGATACATAGGAATTTTAGTTCCAGACGGGACTGGGTAATTTTTGTAACACCTTTGATGACATTGTGCTGTTAGTAGCCTGGTAAAAGGAATGTATCTTGGGCTGGCACAGAACCTTGCTGGGCTTGGTGCACCTTCTCTGCCAGTTCCACAGTAGGTTAAAGCTGACCTTAGCCAGAGCCTTCTGTTGATAGCAGCAGTGTGGTTGTGTTGATCTGGAACATTTACCAAGTTCTCCTGTCCTGGTGGTGTTTGGGTGGGAGGTGAGGTGGGTACCATGCAGGGAGGGTGGCTCACTGTACCTCAGATGGGTTCTACAGGCTGTGGCTGGTATTCTGCAGAAGGAAACTTACTGAGTAGGTGTCAGAAATAAATTGGGATGCCTTCTGATAGTGTGCAACAGAGATACTTAAAAAGTTGTTGCTTTGAGCAAGACATGCCCTAGCTGGGGCTGTAAGCTGTAAACGTTAGCTGGTGCTGCTTGTCTCCCATGCATTGTGCTACTGTCGCTCTGCTGAAACTGTCAATCCTTCCATTCTGTCTTAATTTCTGTCTCTGTCTGCCTAGTCTGTCTCTGCATGAGCAGAGGCAAATAAAATGCTTTCCTCACTTTTGAAGTGCCATCTCATTGCCATTGCTTTCCTGCTTTGAGAACAGTCATTGAACCTTAAGCAAAAGAGGTTTTGTAAAAGTTCTTCCCTGCTCAGTGAAGAAATTTCCCAAGTCTGTTTAGTGATTTTCTCTAGGACTCAAATGAAAACAGCCTCAAGTTAGGAGCTATTATTGAAGTGTTGAAGCCTTTCCTATACAATTCTTGAACACTACTGCTTGTGCACGAACTTTAAAGGAACGATAGCTGCTATACCCACTTGCCTGTGCAAAACCCAGTGCATAAAATAACTTTGTTGGTACACTTACAACATTAAAGTGATTGCTGAGTTGCTGTTTGTTATATGGCTGGTTATTTGGGGAAGAGTGGCAAAGGAGTTTGAATATTGCTTCCTCCTTCTCCCAGTCAGTTTTCAGAGTAATTCACCAAGAATTTGAAAAAAACCCAGTGGTCTGAGTGAGCTGGAAAACACTGGTTCTTTCGGATAATGCCTCTCAGACTGTAAATAAAAGCCGCTATTATGTGATGGTATAAACAGTATGCTTTGAGACTTTGTATTAGGAAACAAATGAGAACAAAACCTCACATTGTGTTATCAGATAACTTAAAAAAGAATTAGTCTCTGTGTTTGTTTTCAACCTATTGTATATTCAGTAGGTAAATCTGAAAAGCTTAGGATATCATGTGTACATACGTGAATTAATGTAAGTCTTCCTTTAGGAAGGAATTACTCTACCAGAAAAACATTTAGTAACAATGCAATTGTTACTCTAGTCACAGAACAAATTAGCCACAAACTTCCTTCCTTAATTCTCCCACAGAAAATCTCCGGTCAATCCTATTCTAGGCTTTTAACTTTCAGTTAGAAGAAAAATCAGTGAACTGCATTTGTGCTGTTTTGCTGCTAGCTATGATACTATACATGTTTCTTGTTTAATTTTGAAGAACTTACCTTGAACTGATGTTGTTCTCACTTTTTTTCTCCATGACAGCTGTAACTCTACGAGGAGACAGTGGTAGAAGATCGGAGAGGAGAGCCAGGCGAGTTTCAGCATGTCTCTCAGATCATTCACTGGCTAGTGACAGTGGCGTGTTTGAAGCTTTAAGCAAAAGGTCAGGTGTATAAATGCATAGCAAGCTGGAAATATTTCTGTTCTGCCATATGGCCCAAAATAATTCGTTGTGAATTTATGTGTAGGCTTTCAAAATTGCTAGTTATTAGTAATATAAAAGTACTAGATTGTATGATTTAAAGGAAAGAAGCTTTTTACATGCAGTCCACTGTCAAAGATCTTCAGGTGCCAAGTCCCCTTTGCTTTATTCTCTCTGGTATTTTAACATTGCATCTGAAAGATAGTTTTCTCATCCTGTTAGTCATAAATCAGTAATTTTATTTCAACCATCTATAACAAAATAAAATTATACAGAATATGACTTAATGAGTGTCATGTGATAAAACTGCAAGGTAAAAACATAAAANAATGAGTGTCATGTGATAAAACTGCAAGGTAAAAACATAAAAGCTGCCAAAACCCTAAAAATATGTAGGTTCATCAAATGACTGAAGGATGTAGAAAGACATGTTTACAATTGTTTCAACACAGGAAGCAGTAACTGGGTAGAAGATAAGGTTTGGAGGATGCTAAAGAGAAATGGAAGACAAAACAAATACTAAAATAAAGTAAAATCTTTCTTGAAAGAGTAATTCTCAAACCTCAGTTTTTACAATTCTGAATTACTACTACTGTATGTTTTTATATAGATGTCTCAATTCCTTCTACATTACCAGTCCCTCCTGTATTGCCAAATAATTGCTTACATCCACAAATCACATAATAAATGTTAGTTCATCATTTAGCAGCTTAGGTCACTATGTAGTTTACAGTACTTTCTGTTCTTTTAGGAATGAAGATCTGGAAGAGCCTGTTTATGGTGATGCTGCCAGTAATGAAGAACCACAAATACATGTTGGATTTCTGTGAGTAATTACTCCTCTTTCTCCCTATCAACTCTACAGGAATCGCTCACTACCTTTCTTGCTTATAATTTGTAACTTTCTAATAAACTGAATCATGGTGGGTATTTTTAAGAAGTTTCTTAAGTAGAGTGGATGTACAGATTAGTGCCACTTTGTGTTGGGGATATGCCTTAACCAAAGTTCATTCAGCGTCCTTGCAATGCTGACTGATGAAAAGGCCTTCATTACTTCTTTTAGTAGCATTTATTTTCATTGTCTGGCCCGTTAATGTGGGTATGGGTACAGGGATATATCTCTGTAAGCGCGATCTTTTTATACCAGATAAAGGAGGATTAAATTAGGAAAATCACAGATGAAGAGACACAAATACAGTACAGTCCCATCTGTACAATACATCTTTGAAATCCTGTGCCTATGGCATGCTGTTGGTAGTGGGAATAGCCTCAGGAATGGCAGATTATTGTCATGCAAGACAGGATATTATATCTTAGCTCTCTAGAACCCTCTGCCCATTGGAAACTAATTCCTAAGATTGGAAGTTTTTAAAGTATCAACCAGGTTTGTTAGTGGCATTTCAAAATTCATGCTGAAGTGAAAGAATAGAATTTTTAAATTTGTTTTCAATAGCCCACAAAATTAATGCAGATGGATTTGTCTAATGTAACTGATACGTTGTTACACATGCACACACACGCAAATGCATATGGTGTAACTGTTTAAAGTAAGGAATGTATTTGGTAAAACCTGTTTGCTATCAGGAAGCATAGGAAGGCCAGTTGTTATTTTCAACCTGAATAATATTTAATTCACATAGTTCTATTAACTTTCTTACTGTAGCTAATGCTTTTGATTGAAACTTATTTGTGTGAGAAATTTAACAAAATGTGCTTTTACATTCTTTAAATCTGTTTAGTCTTCATCTTTCTTTTTTAAGCAAAGTATTAATGATTGGTGACTAACACAGAAAATTTATTTTCCAGGCCTGACATTGGAAGCGAATGTCTTCTGGTCCATGTATTACAGCTGAAGAACTTTACTAGTCTAGTTGTTAAAGAAAACTGCAAAATGTAAGCTTAAATTTCACCCAAAGTCTGATCATTGCTTGTATTATGCTGCAGTTATAAATACTGTTGATTTATTTGGTTTCATTCAAAACTAAGCCAGTTTTGGAGAAGATTATATGTCCCTTTCCATGAGGAAAGGGTTAATTTTGTGGTCAAATTGTATCCCTTTTATAGAACTTATGTCACAAATGTTCAGGTAACAAGCGTAGTCTCTGTGTTCTTTCATGTTTATTAGGCAGAGGAAAGTCTGTTCAAAAATACCTGTGAAATTCCAGAGTAAGCTTAGTGTATTTTTCTCAATTCCTATGGCAACATCTATATTAATTAGTAAGAGATACACCCTGCCTTTTATCTTTAAGAAGGAAAACACCAGAAAACATGCAAACAACAAAAAAGGATCTGCAGACTCTTGTGGCCTGTACAGCTTTCCTTGACTATCCATGAAAGACCTTCTGAAGATAATATTAACACAAGTACTAGCTGAGAATCAGTACAAAAGATTGAGGTTTTTTAACCTCTCACAAACTGTCCTACTTTTTCAAATTTCATGACATATAAAACATAGCTTAGTTTATTCTAATAAATGTTTAAATAATCAGTGTTGTCATAAAACACTGCTTTATCTAGAGATATGTATCTTAGCATATTTTGAAGAAATTCAACATGTGAAACTTGTTGATCTTTATCTCTGGAAGAGGTTGTTTGAAAACTGGAATGAAGGTATGATAACATTTTTGTGCTGTAAAATAAGTCATTTGGTGGGAGATTTTAAATTGAAATACATTTCCCTGAATGAATTGTTCTTTGTTGAGAACTTCACCATGCTAACTGCAAAACTGCAGTGGAAATTCTTCATGTAGGTCAGTACATTAGTTGGTTTTTTGCTCTGTTTTGGTATGAGTGGCAGGGCACATGATAGGGAAATGTGAATATTGTGTATTACTCAGCCATGTTGCCCTGTCATCAGAAAAAAGAAGTGTCATGTGAAGAAGGTAGTAAAGTAGAGTCACCAAAGAAAAAGATTAGCCCAGAGAGTTTGTTGGACATTGTCATCATGGCAACCTGGCATCTAAATGACTCAAAATGTAGTTCTGTCCTTAATCCTTCTCAACCCTACCTTTGCTGGAATCAAGAAATTGCATTGCTGCAGGGTGAATTGATTGGTCTAGTCAAAAAGTAAGTTTCTATTACCAAAAAGCAGAAGAAACTTCTATAAAGTTTAATAAACTCCTCTGTGTAACTATACATTGATTGAATCAACTGCTGTGGCAGCTTGGGGAGAAGTTTGCCCGTGGCAACCAGTGAGCAAAGGAGCTGGATCTCTGACTTTTTACAGCAAGAGAATCTGTTTAACTGATGCTCCACTGTCCTGTGAGCTGCA
>VWYI01020117.1:356-25460 GCA_013399455.1 Anthoscopus minutus | reverse complement strand
TTCAGTAGATCTTATTTCTATTCTGCATCTACAGTAATGCTCACAGGTCATGCAGAAGAAGATAACAAGTCAGAGCTGGCTTTGGAAAGATACAGAGTGAGCCACTCCATTAGAGATGCTTCATCACCTTCTGTCCATTAGTCCAAGGCTAAAGTCATTTGACTAGTGCATGTTTCAGTTGCTGGAACTGCACATCTGGAACTGAACTGACTGAATTGCTGCCCGTGTCTATTTGAGCTTTCCAAATACAGATGTGTACAGACTGAAGGCCTGTCAAGTGGAAATCTCTGGCTCTTACATACATGTAAACAGTTTTATTATAGTTTGGACTACAAAAATTATGACCATTTCAATTTACCTCTTTGAGATAGGGATAATATTCTTCACTGTGTTTGAACAATAGCCTGAGTTCTGGATCCTAACCTATGACTTTTTGCTATCATCACTATAAATAAATATGAGCAATTATAAGTTGAATTTTTTCCTATACGTGTAATCAGTTAATACTCTCTGTTTGAAAAATACCCTTAGAAGGATGCTTCAATTTATTGTGTTTAATCTACTGACATAAAAATAGGTCCTTCTATCTATTTTTGTTATAGTCTTTCTGATTGCCATTAACTTCATCCAAATCAAGCCAAATAGGGAAGATCTGCAATCATGTGAATTAATTAAATCACTATTAATGTTATGAAAATGGAATATTTTTTATATTGGGAAAGGTGATGCATAATTGGAGGGGGAACTCATTTTACAATCAGACACTCTGAGGTTTGTATATATTGTTTTCATAGTTAACCAGGAAAATTATGCATCATATATTTGTGCACGAGTCTAAGCTTTGAAAAGCAAAAAGGGAACATTTCCCAAGAATTTTAAGAGGTTTCTTACCTTAAACACTGAGGGATATGACATGAACTCAATCGTTCTCTCAGTCTGAGCAGCTCTTTAAGGCATTTGGGTTGACAGTGGAGTGTGAAGGTGCATAATGTGATTATATGTACAGTAATTTCTTTTCCTATGTGATCTTGTAGAGTTGGATTGGTCACAGTGCATTTGACCAGTGATCGTAAAAGAATTAGGAGGGTTGTAAATCACCCATGTGTTGTCATTTTAAAGATAAAGACAGGAATGTTGTACCACTCAAGTCATTCATTGCTAGCACTATTAACAGCTTAAACTCCTTAGGCTGTTAGCAGAGAGGAAGTAGTGTATTTGTTAATTGCGTGCCAAACAAGAACAGAAAAAGGCAACAGGAACGTAACTGGGAGGGTTTTATGCTACTTGCATCCTCAGTTTGCTTATTTAATACATTATAGTTTCCTGAAACCATTTAAATGCTTATTTTTGACTGTTGTTATACACTTAAACCCCAGTAAACCACGTTATTTTGCAGAGAATTCTAGTAACTCTGTAGTATGACTTTTATGTATTCTTCAACAAGCTCAAATAGAAAACAACTTACACACTTTAAGATCTGAAGTCTTCATTTGGAAGATGGAGATAAAATAATGTTCCTGGTCCCTAGTCTAATGAAAAAATTAAGTATCATAATACATACAGTAATAAAAAAAAAAAATCACATAAACATGAGGATAGTATCGCATTTGTACAGTAGAGGATACTGTGGATAGAAATGATTATTTTATTGGGGTTTTCAAATGCCAGTGCAAGTCAAAATAGGGGAAGTAAAATTAGAAGCAGAGATGAGTAGTCTCATGGTTTTGGACACATAGTGGGATAAAAACCAGAACCATCATTGCTCTAAATAATCTATTAATGTAGCACAGGGATCTCTGTCTGGCAGTAGATTTAAACTGAAAGCATGTCATATGAAGAAAGGAAACTAGTTAGTGTCTTGCTTTCCAAGACAGCATAGAAGCCTTATTTTTGGTATTCTGAGTTTAGGCAGTACTCAGTCAAACTTGCTGGCCTTTTGAAACAACATGGGAAGTGGTTCCTTCAAGCCTTTGTGAGTTTAGAGGGAAATTGAATTGGATTAATTTTTGGATTGAAATCACTTTTAGTAAAGTTTGTTGGTGATATGGACACAGGATTTGTAACCTTTCAGCCTCACTGGTTTATTTTGCCTTAATTTCATGCTTTTTCCTCTTAATGTACTGTATTTTTGTAATGCAGCTATTACTCAGTACTGTCAACTTTTTTTCAAAAGAGTTTATTTAAAGAGAGAAGACACCAGTGAGTCACCCAATAGTTTCCTGTTTTCTTATGATCTACTGCATATGTTTGTGAAGCTGCCTGTGGATTGTACAAAAAGACCAGAAGAAATCAGGAAATGTCTCAGTAGTTTCAGGGCCAGATTTTGATTTATGATCTTGCTTTCATTTCTTGATACTCCTCTGGGGCATGTACCATTTTATTGATAATGCTACTAAGTTGTCCCACCATCAAGGTAGATGTGCTTGTGATTTGAAAGTCATTTCTATTGGAGGCTGTCTTGTTTTTACAATTGATGTGTTATTCCATAGGAAGAAAACCTCAACAGTTTCTGGAAAAGACTATATTTTTGATTAGGAAAATGTTTTCTTTCTCTAGGCATATTCCTTATATGATTCTGTTAACCATGTTAGATCACAGGTTTAACTGCTTTGCAAAACAGATTCAAGTTTTTTCCCTTTAGGAAGCTGTTTCCTGGATTTTATGTAGTCTAAGGGAATGCTTAGATGGAGGAAGTGATCTGTGATTGTGAGATATTTATTGTTTCCTAATTAAAGCAGCAAACATGTATCACTCCCAAAGGGTTTTTTTCTCTGCTTGTTTCGGTTTTTTTTTCTAGTTCTCACTCTTCAGGGGAGTCTCTCATGATAAACAAAGCACCTATTCACTCATCATTTTCCAAAAGACCAAACAGCTGCCTACTTTCCTAGCAGGGAACAAGAAATCCTTTTTTTTTTTTTCCAGTGGGTCCCTGAGGTCAGAATGACAGAGGAAAAGATTAGTTTGCTTGCATTGTAAGCTGTATGTAAAATGAAAACATTGTAGTATAAAGTACCGTGACTGCTTCTTATAAATATGTAATGATCTGTTAGGCTTAACAGAACTGAGTTTCCATACAATGGAGCACTCCAGCTTGACCATATTGATTTTATTCACTTTTTAAACTTAAGACTTCAGTCTCCAAATGGAGTGGTACTGAGTAGATGGGAAAACCATGGAGCATTGTCAGTGTTTGTGTGTCTTTTTCTGTGAGTAGAACTGAAAAGAAGAAATACTTGTGCTGAAAAGTTGAAAATATAATCATTCTTTGTTTAAGCAAGCTGCAAACTTTCCACCAATATATTAATGTTAATTAAAAGCCTGTTACTCATATAAAAGAGACAAAAATAAAATTTTCTGCTCCTTTATAAAAGTTTAGATTATGAAATATCAAGTGGGTGTCCTTCCATTCTGAAGTCCTCTCTTTATCCCTAGCACAAGCTCACTGTTGATCCAAAGGAACTATTTTATCAGTGAGAAGGTAGATCAGGTTTCATAACCTTTTGGTCCAAGGTCCTTCTCCAGAGCACAAGGTCCCTGCTGTGGAAGTGCTTTCTAAATTATGGACAATTGATCATTGTGATGTGAGCAAATTCAAGCAAATACATATGATAAATCACAGATGCAATCAAACACCTTCCGATTAAACAAACTTCGGAGGGGAACAGCCTTTAGTCACAACTGAACTGAGCTCAGTATGAACCAATGACCGAAAGGTGAAAGGCTTTTAGCCCCTAAACTCCAGGCATTGATTTCTAATTCTCTTGTGAAATCAATCCCCTGACATAGATATATTGAGTCACCTTATGGCTGCCCCAACTTCCCTGACCTTTGTCCTCTCTATAATGTATGGAGGAATATTTAATGCAGCTTGTTTATGAAACAGTCTGTCCCCTCTATCAGCAGCTGCCTTGGGCCATGGCATGAACAGGGCATTCAGAGGAACATGATGAAATGTTTGGGTTCTCAGTGTTACTCAATCTGCTGCATAAAATGCTCTGAGCAAGGGTGGCAGAGCCCTGCAATGAGAAATGACTGAACAGCATTTTATTGCACTGGAACTATAAGAGCATGCTGTGTTCTCTCTCTGGTGTCAGGGATGAGCTCCATTAATGAAGCAATGGCTGTCTCCAGAGTGTCAGTCAGAGGGAATGGGATGGAAAAGGGTGTTGGCAGGAACTTGCAAGAAAGGACAGAGTCTCACTCAGAGGGGCTAGAGAAACTTGGGGCAAAATATGATCATTTGACTTAAAGAAAAATTAAAAAATTAAACTTATAAAATGTCCTCCAAGGGCTTTCCAAAACAAGTGGACAATTTAGATCTGTTTAATCCTTACTGTGCTTGACCTGTATGCTATATAGAGTGTAAACTAAATTTCCAGTACATGCCACAGAGTTAAGAATAGGTGACTAGGGCAAAAGATTTTTCAGGCAGAAGTTATTGCTAAATAGACAGATGTAATTTACAAAAGTGATCCAAAAATCTGACCTCCAAATGACAAGATTTTGCATCTACTGTCCAACTTGGATTGAACAAATACTTCAACATCTGGCTTTGTCAAGTTTCTTTGTCAAGACACTCCCAGCAAAATGATAAAACCTAAAAAGTATACTTTTGTAAAAAAACAAAAGTAAATTTGAAAACATGTGCGGTCCTGTAAGTGGCAACCAGGCAAAAATTGCAGCGCTGTTGCTGTGATGCTCTGTATGCTGCCAAATATATGGGAAGTTTTCATTTACTAGCAAAAGCATTTTTGATGATTTCTTAATCGGCATAAAATCCATGCAAACTCTACAGCTTTTGCCACATCCGTTCTAATCCTGTTTCCTTTTGTTGTTGCTTTTATTGCAGCTACTCGAGGCTCTGTGATGTTAGACAGATGCTTTTGTGCTGACTGATATAACACAGAGGATTCTGCAGAGTCATGACTTGTCCTGATTTTATGAGTCACAATGACTTTTATCATCCTACTGACTAGGATCAGAGAGATAATAGCCGGCTTTCAATGGCTGTTAGACACTTGTTCCCATGGATACCAGACCAATCTCCACATCAACTTTAGTTTTTAATAAATTCTTCTGAACCCTTTGAAAACTAATGAAAGTGCTCAGGTTGAAAACCAAGCAACAGGTGTTTACAGACTATTATGTTTCCATGCTTGTACTTCGCAGAAAGAAAAAAGCATTGACCATTAGTTTGTAAATTTAATTTCTTTGAGATATGCAATTGAAATAATTTCATAAACAGCTCTTAATTTAATTTATCATATTATTGATCCTTTATTCCAGATTTTTCTTTTCAATGGTATTGTCTACCTTATGTGTAATACATTTCTTTTACCATATTTCAATTCACTGAACAGACCCTTTTCATTTCAATTCCTGTTACTACACATAAAAATGCGCATATCATATGATTAAAATGAAAGAAAAGATCATACTTCAGATCATGTGAAGGGAACATGGAGAAAATTTCCATGGAAAAGATTCTCTTTTAATTCCTCAATATAGGATAATAATAATAATAACAATAATAATAATGATAGTAATGATAATTTTCAGATAGTTGCAGTAGTCTGATAGCAGATGAAAATATCTTAAGAAATACCTTGTAAAATGGACAAAAGAAGAATCTTCAGGCAGCTGTGTGAGCACTGCCTGTTATTTACGATGCTAATGACATCAGCCCCTTGTTGAGGCTCAAGCTGTGTGTCTCAGAATGAGAGGAAGTGGCAGTATCCCTGGAAATACCCCATCAAGCCTGACTACAAAAAGCTTTACGGGGAAGAACTATGTCTCTGCTGCGTCTATAAAGTTGCAGACACTTTGTTCCTGCAATCATAAATAGTTTCCACTGCTGTGAAGTGCTGACACAGTCCAGCCATAATTTGACAAAGCTATTTTAAATTAATAGCCCAGGAATGCTTCAGTTTTTCTCTCTAAAATAGCATCTGTAGTAGGAACTTGGTACTTAAGCACATTTAGTCTATTTAAATATAGTAGGTTAAATATACTTAATTTATTGAGACTTTATTCTATGTTTCATTGAATTGAATGAAGTGAAATTCAGTGAAATTGGATAATATGTCAATGAAAACTGAAAGAGAAGTGAAGCATGTACGTGCTGTGGTGCTGAATAGGGCTGGGATTAAGCAATTGACTCAATGCTCTTCAGTCATACACTTTTCACAGGTAGGTAATAAATAGGAATTGTGACCTTTTCTTATGGCAGAAAATGAAAAATATGGCCCATTTTATTTGTTTTATGAACGTGGGGCTGTGTTTTTGCAGTCTGTTATCTGAAGTGCAATACACTTTCTGTACAAAGTACAAATACTTTTTTTGAGGAAAACGTTAATAAAAATTTCACTCTGTGAAAAACAGCCAAACAACCAAAACATAATACAGCCTTTCCTCTGGAAAGAGTAATGTTTGAATGTTATTAATAGTGACCCACCTATCTCACTGGATTTTATGTATTGTTTATTTTATCAGGCTTCTCTGGCAATTGTGTTGGCTGTGGCAAGAAGGGTTTCTGCTACTTTACAGAATTCTCAAATCACATTAATCTTAAACTGACTACTCAGCCCAAGAAACAGAAACACTTAAAGTATTATCTGGTCAGGAATGCACAGGGAGCTCTGACCAAAGGATCTGTAATCTGCTGGAAAGGGGCAGGTAAGATAATGAAGCTGCCTTCCTCGAGCTCTGGTTTTCATCATCCAAGCTTAGCTATCACGGGGACTGGTGTCTTTGTAAAGCCTTAGAGAGATCATTTGAAGGACTCTTCAAAGCCAGGTGACTGCTAGAGCAGTAGTAAAAGCCATTGTCTGACCTAATATGAGCCTGGCATGTCTGAAGACGTTGGTTCCTTCATTCCAAGTGTTGTAGCCTCTAAGCAATTCATGTGTGAAATTATCAGAAAGATGAAGAAGTTTTTTTTTTTTTTTTTTTTTTTTTGTTAAGAGTTCAGAGGCCGTCAGTCTTCAAGTAGTACCTGCTCAAGCACCTTGTTCCAATTGCCAGAAAGCTCAGGCCTCTCAGGAAACACCTCCAGTGAGCCTCTCCCGCCTGCAAATCCCAGTGCTCCAGCTGAGACTCAGCAAACAGGTACCTCTTAGAAAGAAAACATGCTAGGGTTCTGCTTCCACTTAAGTCTTCTGTGCTTGTGTATTTGGGTGTACTTGTGTGAAAGCAAAGGCAAACGACCAAGTAAGCACATTGCCTAATAAAACACATTGAATAGAATTAGCCATCTATTACAAACAAAGAAAGGAATTATACTTTGAAGGCTTCTCCCTGTCATGTTTATGTACAAAAGGTTAGCAAATAGTAAATAGGTGTTCTGAAGCTTCTGCACAGTTGAAGCAAACCATAATGTTTCAAAAAGCCCTTATTTCTAAAGTATTTTTCCAGCTGTCACTTGTCTGGTCACACATGACAACTCTTACAGGATCCAACATAATTTTAGCTTTTTTTTTGTCTGATCTAGTCTATTTTATGCTGTGAACAGAATCCTTTTCAAAACAGACGTCAGCTGGACATCAGCTTTAAAACTTGTGAATTTTTTCCCCTGCTGAGAAAAGGGACTTTAATATTAAGAAACAAACTAGTGGTCAGTATCTGTAACTTTCTTGGTATTAAAAATTCTTTCTGAGACCTTTACTTTTCCAATAACTTGACATAAATGAAAGGTGATAGATGATAGAGGCTAGAGTGATCTCTCTGAGCTTCTTCATAATGAACACAGCTCCTAAGTGTCTTGTGACTATTAGAGGTTTTTCCTGGGTTTTTACACAGGGGAGCTGAAGCACATCTGTGGTGATTATATTCTATTCTCTGAGATAGAAGCCTTTTAAGTAGTTGTGATCAGGAATACTGGTGCCCTTCCAGAACAAATCATCAATCTCTTCTTTATGATAACATATTGCCTTTTGTTTTGTTTATTTGCTTTTTTTTCTCAGATGTTACAAGAAAGCTACATTAATTACAAGTATATTAGGTTTGGTTTTTTTTTTAATGCAGCCTAGTTAAAAAAAGTCTTAGAAAGATTGAGATGGAATCTTAGTAAATTTTAAACATCTCTCTTTTGCCTGGTTCTTGATTAACATTTGTGTAAGAGCCAGGGTCATGCAAAGAAGCTACACCTTCTGACATATGCATTTAATTGAAGAATCAGATTTTTCCCAGGCACTTAATTAGGAATAGGAGGTCAGAAATGGATTGTTTCTTTCAGCATTGTATTCACTCTTGAGGAGATCTATTAAAGTAAATGATGAAATGATTTGTTTGTTATATCAACTGAGGATCTTGACCTAGAAATGTTTAATGTAAATACTTCGGGTTTTTTTTCCTTTCAGCTGCAACCATAGATCACATCCCTTCCACAGCTGCATTCAGCTCAGCAGTTTATAATGGCAAGGAATCACCTAAACAGCAGTTGATGAAAAATAACCTGTCTGCTCTGACAAGACCTTCAGTGTTAGGTATTTGTATGGATCTGGTTTTTAATAATCCTAAACTCTATGTGTATAACTGATGCATAGAACAAATTATACCATGATTGTAATTTCCTGAATGAATAGAAGTTACCATTCCCTTGCAAGTCCTTTCTGACCATAATACTCTTTTCTGTATTAATTTCCAGGAAGAAAATGTCGTTTTTTGTTTTCAGTTTTGTTACAGTTCATAATATTAATTGGATTTTTTCCTTATATTTATAGTTCATTCATTTAATAGAGACACAGACCAGATTCTGAATCCAGGTTCTTAAAGAGTGTGTCAGCTTACACCAATTTCACCAACAGATTTTGGGAAGGAAATTAAGAAATATTTATAAGTAATCACTCACAGGATGACTCCTATTGCAGTTCCTATTGAACTTTAACTATTCACCTTGGGATGGAGATCTAGACTTTGGCAACTGGTTCCAAATTCAAGAAACTATCCTCACTGTAGCATATTATCATGGTTTTTGTTAATTGTTTTCTGTCCCAAACTGCACCACTGGCTTGTTTAAGGAAGAAAATGAATTTTCATTATGGCTCTATTTTAGGATAAGTCTTCCCAAGTTTCCCTGCTGGCATCATAGTCAAATTCTCCCTCTTTACCCATTCAGGCTCTTAATCTCTTTTTTCTATGCAGCAGCACATTATTGCTAATTCATTTCAGAAGGATTAGTTTCATATATCAACGTATCTGCAGGAAAGATCACAGCTTTGTCAAATAAAAAATCATTTGTATTGCTCTAAGTATCTTGCGACTGTCCCGGCAGTGTCAGGAGACCAAGCGAAAGGATGAGCGGCACAAATGGCCAAAGGCTGCCCTCGCGTGGTAAAAGTGTAAGGGACAAATCACTGGAAATCTCTGTGCGAGGGTCTGCAAGAGAACCATCTTCTCCTAGATCTGAAGACTTTAATTTTAATAATTTTGTCAAAATTAAGATCACACTTTTTATATGAAATTCTTATGTTGCCTCTCATGTTCTGTGGGAATAACTGTTCTGCCAGGAGATACAGCCTTGGCAGGGTGAAACAGTGTTACAGCCTCAGTGTAGTCATGTCCAGAAGCAGAAATAGCTCAATCCTGCAAGTTTCTGAGCAATTCCCAGAGGACCATTGACTCACAATGATTAGAAATACTTGATGTTAGTGGAAGTTCATCTTTCTAGGAGTTTGCAGGAGTGCACAAGAAGACTCAAGAAAATGATGGAAGAAAATGAAAGAAATAAGTCATCAGGATGTCCTAGAGAAACTGTGAGACAGTTGTTTTTACTGAAAGAAAATATTGAAGCTATGCATCAGTAGGAGGAAGGCGTAGAAGTAGTTTGATAGCAGTTAATATGGAATAAAACCAAAGATGGAATCAGCAAGAAGTGGCAAAAATCCTGTGAATGAGGAAATTGTTGAAAATAACTCAGATGTTTATTACTATTACTCTGAAACCCTTGTGAATACTATTTTTCAATAGGGTATATGTACCACTGTGTCATGTGTTTGGAAATAAAGGGAGCAAAATGCCCACAGTCTTGACTTCAAAATATTAATACTTTTAAGGATTCTTAGTATGTCTCTTACTGTACTTAAAATGTATTTTTCTTAGCAGAGAGAAAGCATTGGTATAAGATAAGGAAAATCTGGATAATTAAGGGTTCTCTACACCAGAAATTTCCAAGAAATTTAAATAGGACACAATAAAGTAAAATAAACCACACAAAATTATTATATTCATAGATTCAACCTTTTCCACTACCATACTCATTGAATACATTAATTCTATCAAAACTTGTTGAATTACCATGCACAAACCTGTATACATTTTATTCTAATATTTCTCTGAAACATTCAGGTACATTAACAAATTCAGGGCCTCCAAAAAAGCGCCATAAAGGCTGGTCACCAGAATCTCCATCATCCACTGAAACTTGGAACTTGCAGCTCAATCCACAGGCTCCAAACAGAATTAAAAATGGTAAGCTATACCTAAAGTAGTCACTTTGTTTCATTATTCAGAAAATAATGGAGGGAAAGAGGCATTATTTTAAAAATACATGCAGATTCATTGTCTGTGCTCCCCTAGATGCTTTATTTACATTGATTTGCTTTTGAGGCTCTGACCCTAACTCTCTTTAGCTTTCAGTCATCAAATCATTAACAAATCCCAGCAGATGCCTGGGTCCATTTTTAGACACAAAAACACCGTTGGAATATTAAAATTAGTATCATAACTCAGGTCCACAACAACAGTACTGTCCATGGTTTCAACTATTTGTCATAATATTCTTGGCATTTGGATCTTATAGACTATATGCAGGCAAGAGTGACACGCAGTAAAATAAACCCCATTTCCCCAAAATGTTTTCTCTTAATGTACAACTTCTTACATTAAAATTACTGTAAAAAAGTTGTGCCTGAGCAAACATTGAATCTTATCTTTTTCTTTCTTCTTATAGCAATAAAAACTGTTTAGAAGGAGCGAAACGAAATATATCACACAGAATTCACAAATCATAACTACACATGGAATCACAACTACGCGATATCACATAAGTCACTATATTTATGCATTTACATCTGGAACTGTTTGTTTATAAACAAACATCAAAATCTTTAGATGCATGTGGGATGCCCAATGTTGCAGTGACATAATTAGTCTTCTAAGACACTTAGCAAAATAGTGTGGGTTGTAGCATCAGGTCATGAGCTGTTTGATAGAGCCATAAAAAGCAGTTAATACTGATAGCAAATGTGGGTTTGAAATGATGCTGAATAACTTCTCCTTGAGGAAATCACTACCAGACCTAACTCCAATAACATGTCTAAAATCTTAGATGGAGGAAGCCTGTCATCTTTACCACATTCTGCTTTGGTGGGACCAGCCTCCTCTCCAATGGTGGGCTCAGGAGAACCAGTCTCAGTTCCTGACAACTTGCTGAAAATCTGTAAAGCAAAACCAGTTATTTTTAAAGGTAAACCCCCTCAACCCCACAACAAGGCAAGAGATGTAAAGATAACAAAAGATCCCACTCTTAAACACTGCTAACACTATCCATTTTAGTCTAAAACTGTTTAATGCACATTTAGAAAATGATGAAATTAATGTGATGTGTACATACATTTATTTTGTAGGTCATGGAAACTTCCCATATCTTTGTGGGAACATTAATGATGTGATAGTGAGTCCTTTGTTGTACACCTGTTACAGAAATTCACAGGCTTTATCTAGAGCATATGAACAATACGGTGCATCCACAATGCAGCCTATTTCTGAGGAAATGCAACTGTTACTGACTGTCTACTACCTTGTTCAACTAGGTAAGATTGTTCTACATCCAGATAGACTACACTGAACACATTACATGTGGGCATATGCGAAGGGGAATATTAGAGCAGGACAGTACTAAATATGAGTCTTTGATAATGTGATATTAAACTATTTCATTCATGGTTATGGAACAAAATAAAGCAACTGTGTCTTGAAGGCCAGACAGATTGAACTACAAACAAAGTTTATTTTCTGCTATCATATGGGACCTCAACAATGAAAATTAAAGGAAAAGAGCTGTAATTCACCGTTCTTGCAGATAATCTGTGGTTTAGAAGTAGTATTATGCTGAGACAGGCAGCACTCAACTTCAACTATTTCTAATTACTTACTCAGGTTCAGATTAAGGTAGCTTTATCTGAGTATCACAAAGGCATTTCAAAATGAAAAATTTGTTTCACATCTGCTAAAGGCAACAGTCATGTATGCAGAAATCTGAAACGCTCTGAAAACCAAAAAGCTTTTGACTCAACACTTGTTTAATTGTTTCATACGATTTCTCTTTTTTTTTTTTTTTTTTAGCTGCAGACCAGGTCCCTTTGATTGAGGATTTGGAGCAAATATTCATGCGCTCCTGGCGGGAATCTCACCTGTCTGAAATCCGCCAGTACCAGCAGGCTGTTCCCCAGGCCTTTCCCCAGCTGCCCAGCCAGATCACCCCAGTGACTTCAGCCCAGCTGCCCTGGCTGGCAGGGCTGGCAGCCAGCTCCTGTAATGACAGTGTCCATATCATTGAGTGCAGCTACTCCCTGGCAGAAGGGCTTTCAGAAATGTTTAAGCTACTCATTGAAGGAAAATTAATAAAGACAAACTATGTGGTGATCATATGTGCCAGTAGAAACCGAGCCATTGATTCCTGCATTGTGATAACAGGTAACAGCCCAAGGATGTATCTCCTTACAAACCAGAGTAATTCAGCACCGTGAGGGGTTTGGTTGGAGATCCAGTAAGTTGCCTCACAAAGCATAGCTTTGACTAAGCATTAAATGGCTTTGATGAACCCAGGCTGTCACTTCACAGTTGGGTCTCTCCCCAGCAAAGCTGCATTGCCCATCTTCTCACCAAAGCATCTCAACCAACAAGGCTGCAAACAAAGCATTGTGAGTTGCAGCACACACCATGCATAAAGCTCTCCTGCTCTGTACAACTGGGACAGTACTGCAGAGAACCTTTCTTTCTTTCTTTCTTTTTAGCTTCTAAAAGATGATCTTTCAATGTCATTCCCTTCAAGAACCTGTTCACAATTAAATTATCTGAATGGCCATTCAAAGATTCATTGTGATTGTTAGATAATTGACGATTCCTTTCAATATTATATGGGGTTTTTTATATCCTGTATTAACAAATACTTCCTAAACTGGGAAAATGAATTCCAAAGAATTATAAAGCATGAATCTGTTTTACATTAGTCTGGTGCATATATGTGTTGGAGACATAAAAGGCCCATCTCTGCCATTTTTTGTGTGTGGTATTCATTTAGATGTATTTTTATTATGACTTAGAACATTCTTAACTTTAGTTTGAAGTGTTTCCAAAATTTTTTTTTTTTTTTTTAGGAAAGTATCAGGCAAGAGTTCTGTCTGAGAGCATGCTCAGTCCTTCAGACTACCAAAAAGAAGTTAACTATCAGCTGGTCACAGGGAAGGTGGAAACTCTGGGGTCCTTCTTTAGCACACTCTGCCCAGGTACCTAACAAGTTATAAAGAGGCATGTTTCCAGATCTATGAAACTTTTAAGTCTGAGAAAATACCTGTGCTCATTTCCTTACCAGAAGTAAGACATTATTAGAAATACATGAAAAATGCAGGACAAAGCCATGAAAGTACAGTTGAATTTAAATTCCTCCTAAAATGTCAGTTTCTAAAATCCATTGGTTTCATAAATATAGGCCAGCAAATAGCTGAGCATCTTATTCTTAGCTATGCAAACCCATCCTTTTATTATGTAAGTCCGTATGCATACGAATGTATAAATTCTTTTGCCCTAAGCATCTAGACCAGGATAGATCAGAGCTATTTTATCAAAGGTAGGATTTTCCCCTTTAACTTACCACACTTTGAATTTGACTGTGATGCCTGGGACAGAGGAAAATTGCAGAGAGACACGGTTACAGAATTGTTTCTTAAGTGAGTGTACTGAGAGTCACTACAGGCAGGATTATCTGGGGATAGATCAAGTCATATGGAATGTTAAACTGTACCTCACAACTAGGGCAAATGCAGCATGTTTGTCAGTGTTAATAGGATGTCAGTCTTCTTTGCCATTCACATCATGTTGGTAAATAGATCTCAAGAGCCCTTCTAAATGTGTCATGATATTTTGAGTGGTCGCTTAAGGGAATCTCATTTTCCTTAAATCATCTTGTAGTTATGTATTTTTTATCTTAGTATCTTCAAAGTATGGTTCTCAAAATCAAACAGAACCATAGAGAGTCACAGGAAATCATAGAGTTCTTTGCTATTTCTATTGTTTGAGCAGAACAAGTAAATGAGCATCCTAAAAATAGTTGCCACCTATATTCATTCAGTGGACTGCTCTTCACAGGACAGGCCCTGCCTTTCTGAGCCCAATGCAGTCATGCTCAAATATCTTTTCAACTGCTGAGAAAATACTAATACCTGGGTCAGTCATATTGTACTCTCTGCATAGCTTTTATCTCTAAGTAGGGCCTCTGCTCTATAGAAATGGGTATGTTTGCAGATATGCAATACTTCAATAAAAAATACCTTGCTTGCATCAGCATTGTGTATAGCTACAAAACGAATGCTTTTCTTTTGGCTGTCTTAGAAATTATTTTTTTCTTTCTGTCTCTCAAAAATGTTAGAATTTTAAAAATGTTTATCAGATTTTTCTCAACTTTCTTGTAATCCTTGCTAGTGAACAGTATGGATCCATAGTCTGAACATAAATGAAGCCAGTTTCACATCTTTGTTGTTGCTGGTTTGCATCAGGGCCTTGAGGCTAGTTTTCTACCACATTCCATGAATGTCCTGGCTGGTCTGCAGAGATTGTCATGCTCTGGTCTGGTTTTCATTTTACTAGTGATACTCTGTAAAAACTGATGCAACAGAAAATAACAAGAAGGTTCTTGTATAAAGCAGCCAATAAGCCAAGGGCAGGTTAGCTAACAAATATTTATAAAGTTTTTAAGATCTACAAGACAAAATCGATATGAAATGCAGCTCTTATTAACATGAATGTTTATTCCACTATCCCTTCAATTTGACAGAAGGTGACATTGATCTTTTGCTGGAGAAATTTTATCAAGAAAACCAAGGACACATCTCTTCATCACTTTCTACTTCAGTGAATAAACCAACAGCAGTGAATGGTGCTGGAACAGCTGTGTGTCCAAGTAAGGAGGATGTTCTAAAGAGGTAACAGAGTAGGGCACTGGACACCGAGTTCTGGGTGCACAGTTAGATCCCTCTGGGTAGAGCCCAGAAGGCAAAGGTTCTGAGGCAAACAGCAACTCATGTCTTGGAATATTCAGGTTTACACTGATGGATGATCTTCTTCATTCCACTGGGTATCACAGTGTTTGAAGCTGCTTCCAGGGGAGCAGAATGCTACTGTACAAATTCACTTTCAGGTCTCAGACACTTACAGGACCAAAATGTCCAAATACAGAAATATTTTGTTGCATATTCTGTACGGGTTTTCATAAATGAACTCCTGTAAATAAACAAAATACCTTGAAGAGTATTCCAGTCATTCTTTGCCAGACTCTTAACATTTTGCATCAGATGAGACTTTGGGCATGTATCTAAACAGAATTTTGCCTTTTTCCAGGTTATGAGATTGAACGACATCAAATTCGTCCATTCCAGCTAGCAGTGGCTCAGAAATTGCTGTCTCATATTTGCTCAATTGCTGACTCCAGCACTCAAAATCTTGATTTGGGTTCCTTCGAGAAAATTGATTTCTTGATTTGTGTTCCACCCTCCGAAGTGACTTATCAACAGACTTTGTTTCATCTCTGGCACTCAGGTGCTCATTAGTTAGCTTATTTTAGATTTACACAACATTCTTAGATGTATTCATATCCAGAAATACTGACACTTGTTCTATTCTTTTAGGTATATTATTAGAACTTGGATTAGAAAAGGAACATCTCACAAAGCACAGAGTGGAACAGTATGTTATGAAACTAGATGCAGAATCCCAAATTAAATTCAAAGTCTTTTTACAAAACTCTATGCAGAATCCACACACACTGTTTGTCCTAATCCATGATCATGCACACTGGGATCTAATGAGGTAAGAAAAATGAAACTTGTTTTTAGAGAAATTATTATTATCTGCATTATCTCTCAAGATTAGTTTTCAGATTTATCCCTTCCTTCATCTTTGTTTGCATCCTTCTGCTAACTCTGTCTCCCCATGCTTTGAATAACATGTTTTAAGGTCCTTCATGACTTATTCTTACCCTGCTTATTATATTGTGCCTCAGTGGGGCATTTTAGCTTTTTTTGCTCCCCATTCTTATCTGCTTTCAGCCACAGCTATTGTTTTTCTGGCTGTTTGTTCAGGGGAAAGCATCCTGCGAAAGTACACAGAGCTCCTCATCTTCTTACTGTCCTCTGGGCTGTAAAATTTGCAAAACCCCAACCCAGTGAGTAGACAACTAGTGAGCCAACACTGCTGCCTATTTTTTTAACTGTAAATTTTCCAGTTATTTTCTATCCAAAATCAGTGATTTATAGGAATTGAAAGCTTCTGTGGATTCATAGTGATGCCAGATAGAGTTCTAAGGGAAAGAGAGAAGTTCCTGTCCAAGTTCCCCATGAGCTCCCTTGTGTAACTCATTGCTTCCCTCATAGAGCTCTGTTGCCATAGATTCTCAACAACCTACCTGCTGAGAAGTGGAACTGCTTTTGCTGTCTGGTTCTGAGGCTCTTGGGGAGGTTGGCAAACATTCTGAATTCCAGAAACACCAACATATTCCAGCTTTGGGATCATGGTAGTGTTTAGGAAACCAAAAACTGTGGAATCTTGCTTGTGAATGAAGTGAGGTTTTGTCTTTTACACTGGTTAACAATGATGACTTTCAATAAAACTGCATCTGAATGTTTCCTGTTCAGCTCCCCTGTCTTAGGAACTTACACAGGCTTTTACAGCTGTCTCAACCTTTGAGACATTTATTCATGTAACATCCTTGGGTAGTAGGGAAGTATCTATGTTGCTGCTTAGCTCTGTTTTATATCTAGTAAAGTTACATAGGCAGGCAAATGCCAAAAATTAAATAGCATGAATTTGGACTGAAATTTTGCCTAGGAGCAAGGAGTTGCCTGTTAGTAATCCATGATAATGTGATTTGCTCTAAGAATAACTATTCTTTGCTTTTTCTCTCTTTTTCTATTATACTGATGCACCATCTGTACTTTTCTATCTTGATTTTTTGTAGGTTAGAATTACCTTTTGCTGAGGGCAGCACTAACAATCTGACCAAAGTTACTATGGGACTATGTGTATATTGGTAATTGCCACATCAGCTTCCTTTCTTCCTTTATCTCTCATATTCTGCAAAGAATTGGTAATTTGCTAGTAAGAGAGCTTATCAGACTCACAGAAATTTTTACTTGCAGTGAAATAATTTTAATTTTCTTTTCCCGTCCTTCTGTGCAACAATTTCACTGTAAGAGTCCTAAATTCCTTTAACTTCTATTTCATGTCCAGGTTTAAGTGATTCCACTGACACAAATATTCCCTTTCGCTGATCACTTTAGAGAGTTCTGGGTTTCTTTTTTTGCAGTGCTATGCATAGTCTTTATCCTCAAACAGAGCTGTCGACAGGACTTGTTGATAGACTGTTGAACTGCAGGGAGGTGAAAGAGGCACCAAATATTGTGACCCTCCATGTGACTTCCTTCCCTTATGCGCTGCAGACACAGCATACTCATATCAGCCCTTACAATGAGATCCACTGGCCTTCTTCATACAGCAATGTAAGATTGATGCTTTGAGGTGCTTTTCTGAGCTTTTCAAAAGTTATTTCCCATTTATGTACTTGATAAAACTGTGAAGTCCCCACGATTTTTGTAAACAAGAGTGAAGTGTGAATGACATCTTGTTCAGTCTGTGGCAAGTTCATTTTTCCTTTTCTTATACCTTTTAGCTCTCTTTTCTTTTATTCCTTTCACATTTTCCATAAACCTTAGTAGCTCTGCTAAAAATTTTTGAGCTACATAAATGAAAATCATCTTCAGTTCTGCCTCTAGTGTATTACTGCATAAATATATGTACATACATGGATTTTTTCATATATGTGCATATTTATTCTACATTGCTGGTCTGTCTGTATATATGAATATGTGGGGAGAGAGAAAGAATTGGGGAAAAATTGAGTCAGATTTTAATTCTCTCAAAAGAATTAATTCTATTTCTTTCTCTCCTTGTTTTAATATGTCTGAGTAGATGTATGTTTATTAGAGAATGCAACTGTAAGTATATCAAGATACCAATGGTTAATCACTCGTAAATTAATTATTGATAGACTTTACCCTTATATTTTAATTGCTTCATTTGCTTTAGGGTGTAGATTTATACCATGAAAACAAGAAATACTTTGGACTGTCAGAATTCATTGAGTCCACCCTCTCTGGACATAGTATTCCACTGCTTCGGTACGACAGCTCTTTTGAAGCAATGGTCATGGCTTTGGGAAAGAGGTATGGGAGTCTCCTTTGTTTAGCATAGGAAACTTAGGAATTCATTTTTAGGGCCTCAAGTCATTAGCTAGAAGCCCATTTTTTCTTTTTTGTTTTTGGTTTTGTTTTTGGTTTTGTTTTGTTTTGTTTTTCTTACTGCTCACTGTCTTACACATTATTTATGCAAGGAATTTCACCTGTTCTTATTTTCCCCTATGTATTTAGTATATACTGGGCCTGCAGTGCCATCAGTTGAGGCTGTCTCGTACTATGAGCATGCACACATTTCTAATGTGTTCTTGTTGTGATCTGTAACTACCTCTGTATTATAATAATCTGACATTGTATCATCACGTAATTTTAAATGTGTTTTTACTTTTGTCCAATATTATCACTTGCTGACCCTGGCTGACTTTGATTTTGTGTATACTTGGAACACAGAAAGAAGTTAGATATATCTCTGTGGTAGGTACACATACATCAGAAGCAAAAACTTCAGAGCAAGCCGTAGTCACTTTTCTGAATAAGCCATAGCAATCACTCTTTTTACTGCGCACCTTGGGTTTCATTTCTGTGAAAATCAGAACACAGGAAGCTATTGGATATCCATGGATTGCCGCTCTGTAAACTGGGGATTGAGACAGGGTGTAGCTGGCCTTGGGAAGTTGGACTGCTCATTGATTGCTTCCTACATATTCAGCCCTCTTGAACACATGAGTTAAGTTAGTTCAGGGCTTCAGTATGAAAACCCAATCTCTCTCTGCCCCTGAAGGATGGCACGCAATGAAGGATACTATTCTAACTGATAAGAGAATGTAAATTTGATTGATGATATTACTGAGTGCCTCAGCTAATATTCTGTGATAAATTTTGTAGCAGCAGTAAGATATGGACAAGTAAGATATCAACTAAAGTGATGTGACCATACTGGACTACCTGCTTAGTAAATCTTTATGAAGAGAAATGAAGAGACAACATCAGTTCTGATTGTGAAATGATGCCTTGAGAATACTGTACAACTGCAATTGATGAGATTCTGTTGTATAGTAGATATGAAGGATTCTTTACAGGAGAAAATCCTGAGTTTACTGCATTTTTTAAAAAATAGCTTTTTCACCTCACCCTTTAATACTCTAAATTCACCATTTATTTCAGGTTCCCCAGATTACACAGTGCAGTGATAAGGACTTTTGTCCTCATCCAACACTACTCTGCAGCTATGATGGCAGTGTGTGGTCTTTCTCAGATGAAGAATTACACCTCAGTTGAAACTCTGGAAATCACCCAAAATCTAATAAACTCTTCAAGACAATGTCCTAGTGGCCATGGCCTCATGGTAGTGTTGAGAATTCCATGTATCCCACTGGCTGCAGTGGCATATGAACGTCTGCATAATGTAAGGGAAAGACTAGCCCTTGAAGATAACTTTGAAATAATTTTGGGAAATCCTAATTCCGGAATCACAATTGGGAAGCACTTTGTGGAACAACTAAAGGTAAATTGCAGAATGGCATGTGCTGGGAAGCTTCATCAGATGGGTAGATGGGGAGACTTTACTGGTGACAGTACTGGTGACAGTTATAGACATGAAGCGTGGAGTCTTAAAGTAAAAACAAAAAGTGCCGTGAGGAGCATGACTTTTACCTTTTACACATACTGCCTGTGTCTCCTTTCCTGTTCTGCCTCTGGTTAACACTCAGTGAAGTATTAACAAATATGGTTAGCACTTGACTTCCAGTAGCAACCCTCAGAAACAGCTGAAATGCTTTTATCTAAAGGGACCATAGGAAATACATTAACAAATAAAATGTTCAGTTTTAGCTGAATTTTCTCACAAAAACATCAAAGTGCAAAAAGAAGATTTTAATCAGCGACTATTTCATAGTTAAATTATTCTTGTCACCAGCAGGAGGCAAGAGGACGGATTTGACTGATCAGTGATGGTAGTTATGGATCCTAGAGCGCCCTGGTGTTCACAGCTCGGGATTTTAGGCTTTCTGAATCATGTTTTCATTTATGGATTAATTTATATCCTTTAAGTCCAGAATCATGGGTCACCTGTTTAAAAAAAAAAGCCTCCTTTGCTCTTCATAAAATCACCATCTTCTGATCACCAAAGCAAAAATGTATTTCCATTCTAAAATGTTGTAATATATATAAATGGTAAACTGTTTACTGTGTTTGATCCAGTACATGATAGATGAAGTCATGCTTGATCTGGAGCCTGATTCTGATCTCATTCTGCTATTAATTAGGCATCACTTACTCTGAAAAGTCAGTATTAGTTCTGAATCACATCCTGCTTACGTTCTCTGGCATGCATAGAGGGGAATAGGTGCAGATGTCAGAGGCCAAGTTGTTGACTGTTGATCATACCATGGGTACTCCTTATCTGCAGATCAGTCTTACAGCAGAAGGGACTGACTGGTGAGAAAAGCAATATAGCCTGATGCTGAACAGTCAAACATTATATGGACTTGTCAGCATTCTCATAATGTTACCATGAAAACTGATAGCTTTAGGAAACAGTGGAGAATCCAGAGGGTTGTCAATAGGGACAGTGGTATGTGTTGAACACTTCCAACTTTCTCCTGTTCCTCTAAGGTGAAAAAGTCTAATTTGTAGCTGATTTTCTTCCTTGGACTCAGACATCAATATATTATCTGTCTCAAGAAGCCTCTGTATTTTATTCTCTCCCCCAAAACTCCTGCTCAGCTTTACTTTCCCCCGTACCATATTTGCCATATGCCCTGATCTCAGTGCTATCTATGCAGCTTGGAAGCTGGGAGGCTTTTCAGGCTGGAACATACTGTCCCAATGTCCTCAGACTAACAGCAGGCAGATTGCAGCCTGCAAAGCTCTAGAAGCTATGAGATTTATCTGTGTTGAATTTGGCTTTGCTGTGTGCCTTCTCTTCCACTCTACAAGTGGGTTACCATAATGGACAATAAAGTATACATTTCTGTCTTTTTATTTGATATAGATATATCTCAAATATATATATACACATACATACATTATTATATAGTTATAGTTAAGTCCAAGATATAGATATGTCCAACAGGGTTTTTCTACCTTGTACAGGTCTGGCAGAAAATTGAGGATGTAGATTGGAGGCCACAGACCTATTTGGAATTGGAAGGTTTGCCTTGCATATTGATATTTAGTGGGATGGATCCTCAAGGGGAGTCTTTGCCACGGTAAGAAGACCCACTCTTTTCTCAATGGCAGTGTTTCATCCATTGCTTATCAAATAGCTAAAGAATAACTGTAATTACTTGTGTGAGAGGAAAACAGATTTCAGTGTCGAGGTGTTTCTTGCCATTTGTGGGGCAGTTTTTATATCATAAATACAAACTCCATATTATTGATAATAAACTTCTGTTTATAGCAAGATGTAAATAGCTCCAAAAATATTATGAGAGTTATCCCAGTTTAGAGGAGAGAATAGATATGTTAAAAAAAAAGAAGGACAGCTGCTTAGGTTTCTCAGGGTAGCTGAGAAATCTGCATGAGGCTGGTATGTGTGCTTCAGGATGTGTGAAGAGATCAGCGCCTTCTGGAATGGAGGCTGGAAGCCAGACAGGGTGCCCTGGGGCACTAAATGCTTTTGAATATTCAGCTGAACATTCTGTGTGTTTTGGGTTTAGAATCCAAATGATTATTCTTTTTTTTTATGCAGATGCTAGTGTTCAGTGCAGTTAAGTAAGTCGTGTAACTGGGTTAAGAGAAAGAAAAGGGTATGCACCACGTGGTAAACTTACTGAGCACAAAATACTGTGTTCTATCTCATCCCTTGTTGAAGCAAATCGTGAAAAAATTCCCCTTTGGCTGTGTTTCTCAAAGAGATAAGGCAAGAGATTACAGATTTCATACTAGCTCAACCTGTTTCTCTCCAGATCACTGAGATACTGTGATCTACGCTTGATAAATTCATCTTCTTTGGTACGGACAACCCTGGAGCAAGAACTTGGTTTGGCAGCATACTTTGTGAGCTCAGAAATTCACACAGAGAAAGCAGTTGTGAATGATGTGTTAGAAAGTGACCCAGAGAAACTAAGCAGTACTGATAATGAAGACGAAGAAATAGCAACAGAAGGTATTGTTTATTACTGGTAATAAAAGAAGCTGTAAAATGATTGAAAATTATTAGCAAAAGCAGAAGTACAAGGGTGAGGGTTTCTCACTTTAGTCTTACTGAGTAAGCTCTGCTCCTTAGTTTTGTTTCATCTCCTTGAACCTCTGTTTTCTCACACTTCTGCTGCTGATGCATTTTAACTTCCAGGAGTTCTACTGCTGTCTCTGTTATCTCTGTTTTCTGGCTCCCTCCTGTGTCCTCTTTGCCCTGTATGTTCTGACAGCCACAAAGTGGAGCTCGAGTAGGAACATCAGGTGACACTCACTGTTCAGAGCATCCTCTGCATGCCCCCTCCCCAGCAGGGAGTGATTTGGGTGATTTGGGAAGGCTGTGATTTGCTGTCTGAGAAGCAGCTGCGATGACTGCATCCCTACCCTCAGGGCAGTGGCAGCTCCAACTAAACTGTTCCTGTCTGATGCTACCGAACCTATGCTTACAATGATGTCAGTGATGAAGATTCCTTTCAAAGAAACAGCTGAGTAGTCCCTAGTCTGTAAGGTGTTAAATAGTATGGATGGGGAGAAAATATATGTCAACATAGAAACTTCTGAGTTCTCCTTGAAAATGCCCATGAATTCACATTGACTGTGTAGAGTTGGTGAATTCATAGTTTCTTAAGAAACCAATTGAGAACATATAAATGTGTAAGAAAACAACAATCATTTACCCAGGAACAATTACTTTTTGGGGGTTTTTTTGAGTTATAATTGATGGTCATGATCAGTTATTTATTAGTTCTTTACGCTTTTCTTTATTGTCTATTGTGCCTGTGGAAAACAAAAGATTTTTATCTTTATAAAGTATTTAAATCTCAAACAATTTGCCTTCACTTACTTTTCTATACTATGAGGAGGAAGAAAGACAATTACTGTTCATCTAGGAAGTTCCTACTCACTGAAAATAGCAGAACAAGCCAAATAAAAATACTTTCTTTAATCCAATATGTACCCTTCATAGAGGAATGAAATATCTGAGGTCATGCTCCAACTGTGTTCAATAGATGCCTGCTTCAGATGTGATGAGTACTTGCAATAAGTAGTTCTGTCCATTTAGTTGAAGTATGCTGAGATTGTATGTGATCTGAGTCAAATGGGCTCCTATGTTGTCTGAGGCTGCTCTCCTAGTCCATGAAGTATGTTATGATCATCCAGAGTCCAATTCAGAACATGTGAGATAGGCTTATAGTCTAAGTTTTGTGATGGCAGTGCTTATGTCTCAGTTTATCACGTTAAAACTGTACAGAAACAAGCATTTTAACTTAGAAGCCTGAGCTAGGAATCTCAAGTGAACAGCCTTGATGGCCATCCAACTGAAGAGTTTCATCACCAAGAGCTGAGATACAATGTGGCCATAAAGCAGTCTGGGGTAGGAGGTGATTTCATAACATACTGACAAAATAGAGCTTGTTGCCTGCTGCTTTCCCTGATACTGGACTAGTAGAGAATGTAAGACATGGTTTGGAAGAGAAACCATGGTTAAAACAGGCCGATATATTAGCAGCTGCAGGTTGCAGCACTGATTTTTGTGAAACTATTGCAGCTCAGCGTAGGTAAATTAGACTGTAGCCTGATCCAGTCTTCTGTGGTGGGAACAGATACTCTCCATACTGGAAACAGTGTGAGGATAAGGACAATCCCCACACAAACCCTGTGTACTTTTCCTTACTTTGACAATAGAGCTGTGTCTTACAGGCTTACCTAAATTATATTTTCATTTTGTTTTCCCTTACTATCATTCATGAAACAGGTTCTACTTCAGAAAAGAGAAGTCCTATGAAAAGAGAAAGATCGTGTTCTCATGACTCTGCATCTTCATCTCTCTCTTCAAAAGCTTCCAGTAAGACCATAAGATCATCTTTGTTAATTTAAGCTTAGAACATAAAAGAGACCTTAGCTTATTAGATAAATAACAAAAGGCATAAATCACTATGGTTTTGATAAGGCCTATTTTAATGGAATCACTTAAGATGACTAAAAATGTAGAGATTAAACTTCTGAAATATAGGAAATAGAATCTTTTCTTGTGTGAAAAATTATCATTTCATGGGGTGCCCAAACTAGGTATTTCTATGTGGCTTGCCAATGGCTCTATGCCCTCAGTTCATCTATGGTCAAAGAAATGTTTTTCTCTTATTTTTTTTCTGTGCCCCTGGATACTTGTATTTTGAGGGGTGTCACAATGGTGTTACTTGCAACCATTCATAGGGCTGGTGACACTTTTGTATTTGTTGCTAATGGCTTTTACTGACTACTTTAGATTAATAGACAGAGAATACATTTACTATTTCTTGAAATCAGGAAAAACTACCGACTTTTGTTGGTTCAAAATGTGTTTTTTAAAGAACCAGGATGGTTATGTTAACCATGAGAGGAAATTTGGTTTATCTATGTTCAGCCTTAGGCAGATATTTCTAATACCTTGTGTAGACTGATTACACAAGCAGTTCTGCATCTACTTTGAAAACGCAAATATTTGCGTGTCCTCTTTCAACTAAGC
>VWYI01020099.1:238-21161 GCA_013399455.1 Anthoscopus minutus | reverse complement strand
ATATATAAATATACATACACACATGAGCAGTACTTTAGAAAGAAGAAAAACATATCCATCCAAACTTTTAGGTGAAATAACTGTATTTTGTTTATTTGTCTTGGAGCATTTTGTGTTAATTCTCTGGCAGAGGTCTTACAACTGCAAGCCTTGGGGAAAGGCTCACAGAAAGATGATGCTGTGGGGATTTCAGTCTTACTGATCTATAATTTTGGTTATACTGCTTGGTTAGTGGATCATGATTTATTTTTTCCAAATGACAAGCTGCAGAAACAGGTGATATTTTTCTCCGAATTTCAATATTGATTTGGAATGTATGATGGTTTAATATTTTTTGTTGTTAATGATTTACTTGAAGGTAATAAAACATAGACAAACCCCTACCAATAGCAGACAAGTATGGATTGTATGCAATTGATCCCATTTGGCAGGTTCCAGTTTGGAGATGGATACATGTTGCACTGCAGCTGGCTAATTGGTCAGGGAGAGGGCTGCACTAGACAACAATCCCAGTCATTTAGGACAGATGTTTCCCAAGAATGCTACCCCTGGCTCTCTCTGTGCTGGTGTCCAGACTGCAAACAGCTCTGACAGGCATGAGTAGTGGTATATTCTTCTTTGCAAAGACTTACACCGACAAGCATAAATTTTGCTCCTCTCAGGAAAGAAAGTAGTGCAGTTTTGCATTACACTCATGAATGACTTTATCTTATTTTTCTGGGTATTTCTTGTTTCTCAAGATGGTATTATAGGCTCAGTTGTCCCTTGAACCTGAGCTCAGGCTGGAGCTGAGGATTGTACTGGCAAGGCTGTTTGGTATCCTTCTGCCAATGAAGGATGTGTGGAGCAGAGATTTGTTGTAGCAGACCTCAGATACCCATTCCTCTCCCCTCCAGTCCTCCTGTGCATTATGTGGCTCGGGACAGGGTTCCACTAACACTTCATGAATGAAGTTTCCAAATACCAGTGAGCTATTAAGTATTATAATTCAATTCCTTTTGTTGTGTTACTGCACACAGGAGTTATCTGGCTTTTTTGGGTGGGGGAAAATGGCAAAGTGCCTAGCAGCTTACACAAGTTGCTGAGGAGTGGAAAGGGCAGGTTTGCAGCAATGTCTGCCTAAGGAAGAGTTTGGATCACTGATCTGTGTCGCTGTTCTCATTTGCTCGTGTGTATGTATTTGGTGTGTTCTAAGACAGGCTCTTAAATCTTTGCAATTTTGGTGCTAAGAGGACCCTTTCTATGAGGTGTTCACTGCTTAATACTTAATTAATTAATACTTAATAATCTCCTAATGCATGTGACTCAGTGTATTTACTGAGCTAGTATAGATCATACTCTTAATTGAAAACCACTGAGCTCAATAACATTCGAGAAAAATGTCAATAGTCTGGCTTATTACATCACAACCTTTTCAAATATTGTTTCTCAAGTAATTTAAAAGTTAGTCACAGGACATGGTAAATAGTAATTTGAAAAAAAATATGACTGATTATGTCTAGATCCATGCTATTTGCAGACCAAGTACCTAATTAATTTTCCAATGGAGGTAATGAAAAATTTTTGTTTGATTTCAATTGAAGTTTTTTCAGACTCTAAAGCCTTCAGGCAAAGTAACCAATGTGGAAAGAGTGTGTTAATGTGAATGATCAAACTCTTGCCTAAACTTCTTAAGATCTGAAATGTCTGCAACAAACAGATGTTGCTAAATATGTCTGATAGACTGATCAGAATTTACTTGTTTTCCATATGGATAACAGTGATTTGAGGAGATAAATTTGTACATCCTTCAGTACACAGGGAGATATTTTTTCCACTACTTGTGATTTGCTTATTGAGTTACAAATGATGGCAATCGGGAGTGAGAATAGCAAAATATTTTCCTGAGCTAAAGCCTACTTTCATAGTAACTAAGTTTGTAAGACAAGACTAGGCATGTGAGGATTACTAATTGCATCTAAACACAACTGGGGAAGATGGGCTTGGCACCCTTTTTGCCCATGTGCAGAGACTGACATGAGGGCAGCCATACTGCATCATTCTGCATGCCCTGAAGAGTTCCATGCAGGGCTTATTCTCAATTTATTCCCCAAATGCACCACTGAATGTGAAATGTTCTCAACAGAAAGATTCATAGACCTTGGTTTATCACTTTTTAGTTATGGCACACAAATCTGTTGACATTGAGAGTAAGTACTACACATCCTACTGGCTCTGAAACTCTTCTGTTTGCCTCTCACCCAATTTTGTTAGTAGTGGTTGAAATACTACTTACCATTCTTATGTACTCAGGTTCTGTCATTCTTTGCCTCTGTACCAAAAGAAATAGCTGTTTTTATCCCAATAATATGTTCCACTGATAAATGTCTGTTAGTTTCCAAATGCTAATTAATTCACTGAGGAAATCAAACCTGTGAGGCATGTTTTCAATTTTGATAGACACTGAGAAGTAGCATTTGGCCAACTCTGCATGTATAACTGAATGTAGAGGAAATGTGTATTCCTGCTTGCTTGAGCTTGAAACGTATGAAATCTTTCCATTTCCTGGATCTGCTCAGGCTGGCAGAAACATCATTAAGGAAAAGTTTCATATTAATTCCTTGGATTTAGCCTTTGGAACTTGCAAAGGATGAGCAATAATGCAGTGATGTTCGCTGATGGATTGGAAAATCCAGGTAGCCTTGCATCAAAAGGTAAAGGGATATGAGTTAAGGCACCCTTTCCAGAGCCTGCACATCCATAGGTGTAGCAAATTTTCTCTTCTTTAATTAGGCATGAATATCTAATTATAGTGTGTTTCATAGACGTATGATCCTCATGAAATAATTCAGAGACTCAAAAAAAAAAAGTTTTAGTATCTTGCCATAATCAAAAGTAAGAACTTGAAAGTCAGTTCAGCAGAATTGACTAACTTCTGGTTTTCCCAAATGATCAGTACCTTGATGCCTTTAGGTGGTGGGGGTATTAATCATGTTTGTGATGTCTTTTAATTTAATGGGCCCTTACCCCATGGTCTGTGGGTTTTCACATGGCATTACCATTCAGCTTTCCTGCAAAGGGGTCCACAATGGGTGCTCTGTGAGCAATACAGGATCACTGCTTACAAAGGCTTGAAGGAATCCAGCTCAAAGTTCAGTCTTCAAGTAATTCACTGTGGTGTGTATGTAAGAAGGACTTGAGGTATTATGTCACTTCTGCTTTAGCTGGACTGTTTCAGAGGGAAACAAGATGCAGACCAAAAATACTATTGGCAGTGTGCTTAAATACAAGTTTGCAGAGTGTGTGTGGTCTTTAAGAGCAGATCCAATTGGTTCACACTGAAAAGTGAGATTTTAGCTTATAATGCTCATGATGAATTCATTACAGAATAATTGCAGACATATTCTTTTCTTTTTGTATTGCTGAATCCGTAGCATGTTTGGTCAGAAACTTTATTGAGAAGACACCAGATTATTCCATGGGTTTTCGCATTTTCCAGAACGGCTTTGATAGCACATCACAGGATGTCCTTGGGCTTCAGTGAGTAAATTCAGAATCCCTAAAATGATTACTTTTATCTCTACTTTAAAGGACAGAGTAAAAATAAGCTATGAAATCTCTTTTCTATTTACATAAACACCAGATTATCATAGGAGTACTCATACCAGTACAGACTAATGAATTTACAGAACCATTTTGTTTTTAAGTATAACACTGATAAGTTTTAAAGATAAAGTTAATTTCAAGGACTTGTATAAATTTGTTTTAATGCTGAGATGTGACTTTAAATCCATAAATCTGGGACAAATTTACCCAGCACTTGGAAACTATGTAATTTTCCACAAACTAGCTTACACAGGAGTATAGTTAATGTGGGTGGAAATAAGATTTCTCAGAATTTCTCTCGTTGAAAGGTTTCCCACTATCTCAAGTAACCTTGAATTTTTTACTGTGCAAGGATATACCTGGGGCAGTCATAGCAGAGCTGCAGAAGTTTATCTCTGCCTTGAGGCCCACAGATAATGCACGATAAATATAAGAATAACCCAAAATTTCTTCATGTTCAGTGTATCCTCCTATGTTCTTTTTCTTCCCCAATTCTATTCTCTTAACAAAAAAAGACAAAGTAGTTTATGTGATAAATCCATCAGAACTCACTGCCCAACTCCAAGAAAACCTACAAACCACCCACCCCTTCTGCACTGTCTGTTAGTGCTATTTGAGCACTGGCTGTCCATATAACTGAAGTTCAAGCTGTAGTTGCTCAGTTCCATTCCTATAGAAAGCACAGAGAATTTTTTACACAGTGAACTTCTTGTACAGCATCAGAGTTCCATGTTATATTTATTTGGCAGGATTCTGTGGAACTGTTGTTTCCTTGTTATTGATTGCATTAACTATTTAGATAGGCACCTGTTTTACTGCACTATCCCTCTATCAAATATAAAAACCATAAATTGTCCTGCATTAGTTGTTTTTTTAAATATTTTTTCAACTTTATCTTCAATACAAAGTGTACAGTCAGTATTAATTTTTTTGCACATACAGCAAAAAGACATGCAATTCTGATAGAACAATTCCCTTAATTTCAAGGAAAATATTTATTATAATTGTACTTAATTACAACAGCCATAAAAATATTTGTAGGAATTGTGTATAAAATTTAAGAGGCTTAAATATTTTTTTCTTGCACCTGGATCTTGTCAGTTGATACCATCAGTTTTTGAAACAGGCAAGCTTCTCAGAGGTAGCAAACACATTCAGTTGTGTCCCTGCCCCAGAAGGTTGCAGACCAGAGCCAGAGCTCCTGCACTGTCCATGGCACAGGGCTGACACAGTCTGGTGTGACCTGTCTGCTCCCTCCTGTCCCTGCTGGCTGTGCTGGGAGCTGCCAGAATCACAGCAACAGAGCCATACTTACTCCTATTTTTATTTCATTTTAATTTAGTTTAGAAGCTGAAAACCAAAAATCCAGCCTCAGGTGACTCAAGTATTTTCATGAGCCTCCAGGAAGGAGTCTTGGAAGTCGCAACCACAGCTGAGAATGCCTGACGAGGACACTCATCAGTCATCACTCTGCTTCCTTGGTTTGCATTGCTTGGTGGTGGTGTTTTGTCTTGTTATTTTTTTAGCTGATGATATATTTAGTAAAGGTCTGCCTTGCAACAGTTCTGAGCCCAGGTATTTTCAATGAGCTTCCTTGGTCCGAGCCTCCCCGTGCTCAGTGTCCATCACAGAGTCCCTGCTGAGAAATGACTCATGTTATTTAGTTTAGCCTCAGCAGACTTTACTGTGGTTTTAAATGCCTTGTTCAGATACAAGAACTTTTTCCCTCTGAATTACTATTACTATTTTTTACAGTTTTATAGATTGAATGCAGCTAGGTACCTTGCACTACAGGTTGAGGGGCAAGTAGTAAAATCCCCCAGCATAAAACTATCTTTATAGACAATGTAATGAGGATTTCCACAAAAATTCCTATCCTCAAAGAAAATACAGACTAATTTTGGTCAGAGCACAGCAAGATGGGAAGTTAATGCAGACCAAAACTTAAAACAGATCAGAGTGGTCTAATGAAGATATTTATTGTTCATGTGCTTGTGTCAATTATGGGAAATCTTGCAAAACAAGTCTGCCCCAAATCTGTTTTGTGAATTTTTCTGATAAGGAATGAGAACATGAGGGATGGGAGGAAAAGGGTATGTGCTTCACAGATGGAAGGCTAGAAAGAAAATTAAAAGTCCCTTGCTGGATTAAGTTTCTAATGGCTAACATTTTTATATCCGGATCCAGATTATCAAGTGAGATCTCAGCCCTGGGAGAGTTTCTGCCCACCAAGCCCACCCACTCACATGAACTACTTAATATGGAAAACTCAGCTGAAGTCTGGCTGTTGCTGGTACACAGAGCAACCTGTAGGTCTTCCTGTCATCTGTGATTTTAATCTGCAATGTAATATTGAGCGCTCAGCTAAACCCCTGAGCTCAGAATATCTCTTTGTCTGACACTGCTGAGTTATAGCATAGGCAGAAATTCCACAAGCCTACTGGTTATTTCATTACTTTTTCTATCTAGAAATAACAGACCATTATTTTGTTTTAAATACAGAAACAGTACCCTGGACTTCATATTTACAATAATATCAGAAATACTTTTCTGGAAAGAGCTTGAAAAGAGTTTAGCTTTAAGAGATTATAGGACAGCTCTGTTCTTCTTCAAAAGAAGACAGAATAATAAACAGACATAACTCCTATTCACAAACATACTCACTATAATTTCTAAGCTATGTTGCTGGAACAATTCCTATGCTATTTCCAGCATCTCGAAGAGCAATGACACACAGCACTCACTACAATGCTCCTTACAACAGAAATAAAAGGAACAAGAGCAAAATGAAAGTGAACATGGACAGACTTTCCATTACTCCCATTTTCTAAAGTAAACCATTTTTCTCTCTTATGATCTGCCCCTGCACATTGCTGGTAGATGAATGCTTCCCCTGACTTTAGATGAACCATCTGTGTCAGTAAGGCTTGCAAGAGAGAGCTCTATTCAGCAACTAAGAACTACTGCTGGATAAAAAATAAAAGTGGCTTTCAAACCATTTTTTAAAGAATTTCTTTATTTTCATTATATTTTGGAGCCTTATATATTTTACTCCATACACTGTAAAAATTATTTTCACTCTTGTCAACTCCAAGAATTATTGAAGATGGATTATCAAACATCTAGCTTTGAACAAGGTGCTAGAGTGTCAACATTTTGGAATTTCCTGTACTCAGCATGGCTTATGGAAGATTTAGAAATTTTACGCTAGAATTCAAAATATTCTGGTTTGGCTCAGGCTTCACTGTTTTATACTGCATGGTTTTGCGATATCCAGATTATTTGCCATGTTTTAATGTGCATTGTTTTTTCAGGAGAATTTAAGACTCAAGCAATAAACTGATAATTAGATTGTTCCTTTTAGAGCACTAAACACATCTTTATCTGGCATGCTTTACAGTCAGTCCACTATGTATGATATTGTCTCAGTACAAGACTCACCCTGTCTTGTCTTCCTGATTAATTAGAAACAGATTGTAGCCGGAGTTTGACTGGTGGAAAGTAATTGTTACACAGCCAGGGACAAATTATTTTCCCACAGAGCCACTCCAGTATTCTAAAGCCAAGTTTAAAAATATCACAACATTTTAATATTTACATTCATCACTCAAAAAATAATGAACACATGGAAGAATCTGTAAGATTACAACTGTCATTGTTCATTTTATGGCACAGTACAGGAGTTGATCTAATTCTTCGGTTGTTACAACTGGCAAAAAAACTGGTCTTGGGGCCAAATTCTTGCAGCATCTGTGTATAACCATCCAGTACAAAATTGGCAGTGAAATGCAGTTATACAGGCAGGAAACTATTTATCCTCTGTTATTTTCTGTAGGGTTTCCTATACCATGCTTGAGATCATAACATAAGATGATCCTTTCTGAGCCACAGTGAGGGGGTTTGTGAAAAATCCAGTATGCCCACTTCTGTCTTAGGTTGTTTGTAACTCAGAGCCTCCCCAGGGGAAGGAAAGTTTGTAAGCGTTTTTCATTTTGGTTTTACTTCCTCTCGTTGTTACTTTTTCTGTTTATGTTTATTTGTACTACAGAAGCAGATGCAAAAGAAATGTCCCAACCTGTTTCTGCTCTGTCCTTCCTTCCTGTGAGCAAATATCCTGCAGCCCAGAGTAGCTCCTTTTCTGGCTTTTCTTCCTTGAAGACTAAAATCTGAACTTCAGTGTACTGAGTTGCATGAATACAGAGGTGTAAAGCTGTATCTTAAAAAGTTTCTTCCTAGAAAATACCTAGATATTTCCTTCCAATGACTAAGGGAGATTTATAAGAAAGATGGGGACAGAATTTTTAGTAGAGCCTGTTGAAATAGGACAAAAGGTAATGGTTTTCAATCAACAGCGGGTAGATGCTCTAGACAGCAAAACACTGGCATAGGTTGCCCAGAGAGGTGGTGGCTGCTCCATCCTTGGAAACATTAAAGGCTGGATGGATGGTGCTCTGAAGAACTGGACTCCCTTCCTTGCCTGGGAAGCCAAGGGGGTGTGAGCAGAGAGCAAAGCGCACAGTGGGAGCATCACAGCACTAAAGCAGAGACAAAGCAATGTGCAGAGGAAGAAAGTGCCCTGGGATCAAACAGGTTAAACACACCTTAAAGGGATCCTTGTTTATTTTTCCTTCACAAGAAAAAAGACAGACAAATTTTCCATCAGATTCCTTAAATTAAACTCAAATAGATGTCCTGGCTCCTGGGCATAATGGGAATGGGCCTATTGGAAATTTTTCAGGGAAAATTTCTCCTCTTTGCTTAGACCAGATCAAATGCCATTTATAGCTCAAGTTAGGTCTCTTAATTGCTAAGGTATGCTTTATTTAAAATTTAGTTTATATGCTTATTGTGAATAAAATTCAGAATGTAAATTATTGAGAATCAGCACCATTTTTTGCTGCAGCTTCTTACACTGAGTTTTTTTTTTGAGCATCACTTCAGTTCCTGCCTGTCACCAGGATTATACATTTTATAACAAAGGATTGAACTCTTCATAGTCCTGTGAAGCAATTCTGTATTAACTGTATCTACAGTTGTCTCCTTTTTAGCACATTGTGTAGCATCAATTTAGCAGAAAGTAGGTGTCACTTTCTGGAGCCTGCTAAGGTGCAGACACTTCCTCATTCTGTTGTTGAGTAGCCCCTACTGCCCTGACATCCTTGGTGTCTCTGAGAACTGTGTATGGTTGTGTCTTCTGTGGGTCAGTCACAAACCAGGCAGTGTGACACAACACCAATACATGAAACCCTGAATTTTCTTTTACATGTCTAAAATATCAAGTGAAGTATTTCTGCACTGTTGGGTTGGTTTTTTTATTTTTAGTGTTTATTTAAAGTAGCGTTTTCCAGCGCAACTGAGAAATTTCTTCCTACATAGAAAAATAATTCAAAATGTGTGTATGGGGTACTAAACAGAGGTATGTTTTGTTCTCTGTGTGTTTTAAAACTACTTTGTTTAAATATATTACAGTGGTCTGGAGTGGATTCTCATCAGCTAAATGTTTTGTAGCTGGCTCTTGCATGCTGCAGGCAAGCAGCTACAAAGTATATTATGTTTGCACAGAAATTGCTTAAAGTATTTGGGAAAGACTGTACCTTTCTCTGACAGGTAACAGAAATATCAAGTGAATTTGGGAAAAGAAAGCCACGGAAGAAAGCTTGTAAGGATGTATTTCTATGGCTAATATTTTTGTCAGGTTTTTGCCAAGTCCCTCAGCTGCACTCCTGGTGCAAAATTTTATCCTGTTATGTGATTTTCAGATCTCCAGTGCAGATGTGCCATTCCTTGGAAACATCACAAGTTATTTGCTCAAAGAGAGAATCAAATCTGTGTGAATTCATTAAGTCAAGCACAGAACTGTGAGTACATATGATGAGCCATATGTTTGTCTAAAGAAATTCTGATTCAAATAAATGAATGTTTGCACAAATAAATAGATGTATACACAAGTGACATATCAGATATCATTTAGAAACATTACACATCATTCTTGAATCCAATCCTTTTCTTTACCCATAAGATTGGGCATAAATTAATTAAACTGTAATAAGTTACTTTCCTCTGTGAAATTTATTTTCTAATTCTTCCTTCTGCTACAGCCACAGGTTTCCACAAAATGAACCCTGAACTGTCACATAACCCTTTGGTTAGGAAAAATAAATACACATACACACTGAAACTAAAACAGACCTAGCTTTTTATCAGCTTTTATAGTCTCATGTGAAATACAGAAGCAACAGCTGGGATTTTTAACATACATCCCACACACAGCACAAGCCTTCCACCCATCTGCAGAACAGCTATAATCATGTTCATTAGCTTTTGTGAGATTAAATTTATATTTATGTAACCCTTTGATATTTTCAGTTATGAATTTAGAGTAAGGCAACAGGTTTGAATTGCTTCATCCTCTCTCACAAGTATCTTTCCATCTTATTAAGATATTTTCCCTTTATTCTGATGAGGATTTGGAATCAAAAAGATTGAATTCCAGCACCTGCTCATCAGGTACACTCTCAATTTTCATATTCTGACAGATATTACAAATCTATCACAAATCTATCTTTCATTAAGCTGAAAACTTACCCAATTTTACTTTAAAAGAGCAGATGTTTAAGACTCAGGACTTTCCAAGCTCCATCTGGCATTAGCCCAACAGTAAATTCTTTTTCTACAACTGTGAAAGCATCATGTTCCTAGAAGAAGTTAGAAGACAATGGAAGTCTGTGGAAGTAAGCCTGGGACGAAAAGATGCAGAAATCTGCAAGTAAATCACATGTATTTGCAAACTCAAAGTAACTATAACCACCGCTTAGAGTCCCACAAAAAAACCCACTTCAGATTATATCTGCTAGCAGGATTTGCAGTGATATTTTATACAACTGTATGTGTTTTAGAAACTGGTTTGCCTTATTTTCAGGTTGTCACTAAATCCATGGGCGTGAGAGCAGCTGCGTGAGGTCAGATCTAAGCTCCATGTCTCACACTGCCCAGGGTAAGAAGATGCCCAGAAAACAGTGTCAGAAAAGGCAAGCATTTAGGATATTTCCCTCCAAGAGTCACTAGCTGCTTGCAGCTCAGAGCCTTTCTGAAGCAGACATTGGCTCTCTCTGTTTAGTAATCCTTGATGGGCTGCATAGTTCTTTTCCCTCTGTTTTCCCTTTCATTTACTTGTGCAGTCCCCTTCAATCCATATAAAATATTTCCTTCTACATCAGAGGCTGCAAAAAGAAAAATTACTATCCCATACTACCAAGTGGGGCCCTGTATTACTTTGGTAGTAGAATGAAGCTTTAAATTACTCTAAGAAAGCAATTATGCCTGTATCTATATCAAAGGCCATAAAACAATTACTTCCTTGCATACTTTACTGATGTTAACAGGAAATGTGCAAATAAATTTACAGTGGGCTTTCATCCTTAGAATAGATGTTATTTTGATTAGTAGGCCTCTGTCATCTGTGTGAAATACAGTATGCATGGAAGTATTGCCATAATAGCCATGGATCATGTCAGTGATGTGTACATATTATATGCAGTAACAAAAGTGGCATGTCTTTAAAATTTGTCCATCAGTTATGCACCATCTCTGTGGACTGAAATTCCATACTGATGGACAAAAAGTATAATAGCAATACTGTATGACCCAGCTGGGAATGGTGACAAGGCAGCACATCTGCTGGAGATATGGGAAAGATGGCAAGGATTAATGATTCCAGGCATCTCATGCGGTCAAAAAATAAATAAATATGAGAGAAAAAGAGCTAAATTAATTTTTTTGCATTGGTTCTTATGAAAAACAGAGCTTAAGGAAGTTATGAATACAGAGTATTTTGTGTGAGGAGCCAACAGAGTGCAGTGTCCATAGGACTGCTCTGAGAAGAAAATGACAAGAGGAGGAGGAATAAATACTGACCTTCAGGGAGGCCTGATAAAATTGCCTGTCAGAAGACCCAAAATGGAGAAAAGAGACTCTGTTTCTCATAATATGTAATTTAACTTTGGAGATGATCATCACTGCACTTAGTAATTGCAAATTTTTTAATGGGTTCATAAGATGATTAATACAATGGTGAAAAAAATTCACCAAAGCTATAAAGCATAATTATAGGGAGCAAGCTCAAACTCTGGAAGTCTAAACCATAGATACATGAAAGGTGGGAGTATGTACTGCAAGAATAATAACTCTCAAGTGGCACCTTTTCCAAAGTATCTGTAGTGACCACAACTAAAGACCAAACTGAGTGTTAGGTAGTTCTTATGGGTTTTGACCCATCTCAGCTGCTCTTGTGTTCCAGACACTCCAGTTGGTGGAAGATATGCCCAGATTTGCAAAAATGATGGTACCAAGTGCTTTGTTATAAAACAAGAAAAGCTCTCAATAGTTTGAAGTGCAATAAAAATAATTGCAAGTAAGACTCTTCACGCAATTAATAATAGAAGATGTACATTTCCACTCTGGTGAGCTTTCAGAGTGTCATCCTCACTTTTAAAAATAAAGAATGTACTCTATGTATAGAAGGAAAAGTCAATTAAGAGGGAGATTATTTCTCTTTGTACAGTAGTTCAAAATTGCTGTACAAATATTATTTGTGATCTTCACTCATACTGTGTTGGGAAGATACAGCTGTTTCAACAAACCAGATAAGTATGAAGTGAAATAGAAAACAGACTTGCTGGGGAAAAAGGTAAAAATATGTATGTAAACTATATGCTCTGAGGAGACAAACTTCTTTCTTCATTCTGTGCTCTGTTTCACTCAATGGATTTTTTCAATATCTGCAGGAAAAGATGACTGTTTTGTGTGATTGGTATGTGTTCCAGTATGCAAGATGCACAAATACTTGGCTGTTATATATGAATATAGGACATGAGAATTAATTCTACGTTAATGCGCAGAATATTGAAATGTTTCTACTGAGAATTTGAAGGCAGAATTCAGTTGGTGACAGGGTTTTCTCATATATAGTCTATGAAAGAAAACACTGATTTAATTTTTAACTCCTAAAAAGTAAAGCTAATTTGATTAAACTTCAAATTGACTTTTGCTCAGCAGCACTGAACAAGTACAGGACAGCAAACCTGTAGTTTCCTGGATTTCCCTTCTTGCTCCTCTTGAATGTGAATGACATCTTCCTTTTTCCCACCACCAGGGATCTCCCAAGCTGCCAAAGATGACAGAAAGTCACTCTGTGACAGTGGCAACCTCAACATCCTGGATGTGTCCTACCAGATTCACAGACTTCTGTTCAGTTGGCTCAAGTGATCCACAACTTGAGTTTTATTTTCTGTAAGAACTCTGCTCACAAGCCAGTTAGGGCTGGAAGGTCCAAGAGAAAACCTTGGCAGTGAAGACTGAGACACAGAAGGTACTGAGCAGTTCAGGTTTTTCTGTATCCTTTGTCACAAGGACAAAGCAGCCTCATTTTCCCTAGCCTTCCTCTTGTTCCAATGACTCTCTACGGGTCTTCCTCGCTGGCCTCCACATTCCCCACCAGTTTTGATCCCAGTGCATATTTGCAATGCCTGGTTCTGGCCCTGCATGCCCAGGATTTATTTCTGTGCTTCTGGGTAGCCTGTCCCCATGTTTGTTGCCTGCATGTTCCTGTTGTGCTGGAGCCCATTCAGGAGTTCCTCATCTCCCTTACTGGATGCCCTTGGCTTCCTGTCTGTCAGGATACTCTGTTCTGCTCTAACGGAGTTCTTCTTAAAGATCAGTCAGATCTCCTGGGCCCTTTGCCCTTCAGGCACCCTCCTGAGAGATCTCGTCCCCTGACTGAATCCTAGTTTCATCTTGTTTTAGGTTTTAGATATAAGAACTACTTCTTTCCATCACAGCACAGTATCCCTCTGCTCCCAGAAATGCTGAGCTGTGGGGCCATACGCAGATTTCTGACTCGTGTTTATTTTCCACACTGTGAGCATTGTGTACTGGCATTTCAAAATGAAATCAAACCCTAAAGTTCAAAGCCTTGCTCATTAGGTTAGTAATCCTACTAGAAGAAATGGTCTCGCCTCACTTTGCCAGATGGGTCTCAAATAATGTATTTTCTTGTTTCAAGATCAATAAGTAAAAGAAGAAAAATCACTCTTCTTGCTCCTCTAAACCTGACCTTCAATTTTTCCATTTCAATCTCAGCCTGGCCATTTTATTCTCGATCCTTGCATCTACAATCTATATTAAAAAACTGTGGGTTTGCCCTCTCTTTTTCAGTAACTTTGCAGTATGTTGGTCAGCCAGCAGTACATATTTGTTTTAGAATTGCTCACGTTGATATGTAGTCTATACTTTCCACAGCCTTTCGCAACCTGTTTAATTCTTCCCATGTCCTTTTTCCTTTTCAAACAAAATATGGATCCAAATAAATGGTTATTTAATCTTAAATCTTATACTTCACTGTTCAAAATGTATCTTACTATTGAAGATGGTGTTTTCATTTTCTGTTATAGGGAAATATATTTATATTGTATTAATGCCATAGTACTGCAGTGGTTTTTATTTAAAAATTACTTAGGATGCATATTTAAATATGGGTGAGGAAAAGGTTCTCTCTCAACCATAACACTTTTGTTTATTGTGGAATCTGCCATTTACCATGAGGCTATCACTTTTTCCATCCTCCTGGGCATACATCATAGTACAAGTAAATTGCTGCAGCACATTGATTTTAAACTGCTGAATTACTGGTGTCTATCACAGTATTCAAACGGGTTTGAAGAAAAACATCTTTCCCATTGCTGAGGGCTCTAAAGTAAAAGTAGATTAATAATTTATGTTTCAAACTTGCTTGCAGCATAGTCAGTGGCAAACCTCTCATTGCTTACAGCCAGCAGTGTCCTGCTTCCTACACAGACTTTGGGGAGGCTCTGGTGTGTGGACACAGCTGAATGAATTAAAAGTTCCCATCAATATATCAATCCATGTGTGACAGCATTGTGAAGAATGCACTCCTTTATTTGCTGGGTGACAGTAACCAGACTTGTTCAGTTGAGAACATTTAACAAGAATGCAATTGGACAGATCTTCCGTCATTCTGACCAAGGCTAAATTTAAGCAGAAGCACCAGAAAATATAGGTCACTGATTAATTCACTGAGATTCTGCATTCTTGCTCTGCAATAATCACTTAATGACAAGTTAAAGCAAATACTTCAATGTGATAATTAATTCTGGTTACACATTATTAAGGTCAGAGGAGCCAACGGATTCACTAATGATTTCTATTTTAGAACATGGGACATTTCAATCAAGCATATATAAAATAGTAAACGTAAGGGAATTTAACAGTATTTACTGGCTTAGTACATGATTAAACATCGACTACTGCTCAGCATGTACAGGCATTAAATGCTGCCATTCTATCAGAGAGGAGATCCAATACTTTTGCTGAAATAAGCACTTTCAAAACTTTTATTAAATTGAGCTATAACTTCACAAAAAATCCTGAACATAGTTAATATAGTGACAGAAAAATAATTTTGATCTCTCCTACATCGGAATAATCTACACATGGAGAGACAAAAAAGTCTTATCTTTAGACTTGAGAAACAAAGCAGGGATACATGAAGGTTCCCAATTCTCTTAGGAAAGCCCTTTTCTCATCCCCTCACACCCTTCTTGTTTGGCATTGAGGCAGATGGGACTGTAGTGTTAAGGTTGAGGTACGAGGAGCCTCCAGAGAAACCTGTGTTCAGAGATCCAAACCACTGGGGAATTAACAGATCTTTATACATTATTAAACAACTTTTTTCCTCCCCAGGATTTACAGCAAACCTATCTGCTTCTTTCTGGCTCTTTTTCTTCTTTAAAATATGGAGGCATCGCAAAGGAGGCTTTTCATGGATTTGGGAGAAACAAGAATATACTTCATTTCTTGAGTGCCCCTTTCCTGTAGATTTAGAGACTCAGTGAGAAGAAGGAAAACCTACACTTTCTTTGTGCTTTAGTCAGTTCTTCCTTTACATTGTTACTGAAGTAATTGGTAGTTTTGCTAAGCCAAAAGCTTAAGCAACAGCCCTGAAAAACAACCATTTATTGTGAATGTATTAGTACTACTACAACAATAGGTTGTCTATCGAATTAATCATAACATAGACTGAAAACTAGCATTAGTCCCATCTACATCTGTCACACTTAACTCTAAATGACAATATGAAATATTTCTTAGTCTCATTGAACTGCTTATCCATCTCACTGACAACACTTTCAAGTCATGTATACTTATTTATCATCCTGGTGCCAATGAGCTGAACTCTCTCAATATGAAAATATTTGTGGTTGGTGAAAACACTCCTACCTTAGGATTGCCTGTCTCCTTCAGGTCCAGAATGAAGTCCAGAAACTTCATTCACTAATGATGGATGGAACAATGAGCTTCCAAAGAACATCCCTGGTTTTGACTGCTTGAAACCCACCCCAGCATAGCTGTTACAGGGAGAAGGAATTGAAATCTGGATAGCCTTTTTTTTTTAGTTTTGTTTCTTGATGGGATGATGCCTTATGCATTCCTTCTGTCTGTTTTTCTAAAACACTTTGCAATGTGTTGTCTGATTTCAAACATGTTTAAGGTAAAAAGAAAACGTTCAGACTCAAAAAAGTTTCTGTGAGTCTGAAAACTGGATAGTCCTCATTAAGAGGACACTTGAGTTAGTACCTCCACGTTGGAAAAGCATATAGTGCAAGGCTCAGCACCATTCTGTTCTTTCTGGAACACATCAGTGAGGCAAAAGTCTGGCTGATGACTCAGAAACAGCTGCAACACAAACTGCTTCTTCAGGAGATCGGAGTCAAGAAGGTGCAGAGAGCTGGGCTACTCCCAGAGAGACGGTGGTTATTGGAGAGGGTGATGCAGAAGCAGAAATGAGAAGGCAAGCTAAAATTATTGAAAGGTCCAGAAGTGTAAAGTGTCCTTTAGTCGAAGGACAGAACATCCTAAGGAAGATGGAGGGCACTAGGTGTGCTGCTTACAAAAAATCCTGGTAAAATCAAGACACTTGTGGGAATGTACATGGTCCTTAACCTCATTCTCGTTCATTGTCTGATCTCTGGGTTGCATTCTGGCATTTGCAGGTTACAGAGACTGAACCCCTTTAGTCCTATTGGCTGAGACCCAAAAGTGCTTAAATCACTTAGCCAGTATAATTCACATAACTAAGGGTAGTTTAGACAGTTGAACTCACAGGGCATTAAAAGAGAGCAAACTTTTTTTTGCTACTGATTGGCAAAACACCAATTTATTAAAATTCTGCATACCTAAGGTTCGGCTTTCAAAATCTTATATTAGCCAGAAATTTTGAATCCTATAGTCTTACCTTCTTTTCCATTTGCAGTCAGGGTGGGTTTGTATTATTAAATAAGTTACACAAATTTTCTGGTGTATAGTCTGTCCTGATGCTCAGTCAGAAGGTAAGCTCAAATTTGTATGTCATCAATAAACTGTAAAAGGCAAAGGAGAAAAATATCACTTAAGGAGCTGTTTAGAAGTATCAGACTTCGCAGGTGTCTTGGAAAGATCTGTCTTTATTGCTGAATCCCACATAAATATCATGCTTTGCCACCTTCCTCCCCTCTGACATCTCGTAACAAGATTCTGTACACAATGACTTATGCATGACCTGTTTTTAACACTCATAAAAGATGTTCATGTGGCCTCTTTTTTGTGGCCCATTTTTGAAGGCATTTAATCTGCTACAGAATCTTACATATTACCACTCTGCATGCAAAAATCTCTGCATGCAAAAATCTACCTTTTGCTTCTATAGCAGTTTCACCATTCACCTTGCCCTGTTTGCTGTTCTGATTGAAGTTACCCATCTGTCTGACTCACAGAGATGACCATTAGGCAGTTATCACAAGAGGAGAATAAAATGATTGCTTCTCACTCCAAAACAACTATAACCAATTAAGACAAGCAGCAGATCTCCAATGGGAAATGATGTACACAGATTACAGATATTTGTTGTTGTTTGTATTCTACTTAATGGATAAGATTGCAAGAATAAAAAAAAAATTTTTGTATGATTAAAAATCGTCTTTTTATATAGATGGATAAATGCTATAGCAATTTTGACAGTGTTTGATTTTTGAAAGTTTCTGTTTGTAACTTCATATAAAAGGTACAGTTTTATATCCTTTGAAGAATGTTTTTAAAATAGATCTGACTATAGCATTTTAAGTATATTGCATCCATAATGTATGTTTTTCTTCTCAGCAGGAATGGTTAACATAAATAATGAAGACTATTTCCAAACCTCTTTGTGGAAACTCAGATATACCACTCTTTGAAAGGGATTTGGTAATCTTAATTTACAGTGACCAGTCAAATGAACATTTAGGAAGGAAATGTTCATGCAATAAGCTTTAATAGTGCCTTCAAGAGTGTCAGGAATAAGCTGCAGGAGGACAAAAGCTTTTCTTCTTAGCTCTGCTCTGGCNGACAAAAGCTTTTCTTCTTAGCTCTGCTCTGGCTCTGCAGATCACTGTGGATGTGGAACAATGCCATGGCTTTGACTTTGTCCAGTCACTGTTATGTCCACTGGCACCTTTAATGTACTTGTGCTGAAGGGTTACTCCTCTCCATGCCTGAACTCAGGAAGAACACATGGACTGAGGCTAGGCTGGCATCTCTGCTTGCAAGAAATGGACAGAAGGTTATTGGAATTATTTGTCCTTCATCTTGTTGCCATTCAGTATAGTCGTAAATATTTACTATCAGAGGCAATTGCTGTCTCAGTTAATAAACCTGAATTTCTGCCATTCTCATTTAATGATTCATAAAATACTGTAACTTCCTGTGAGTGCCTTATGTACCTTTTGCTGCTAAAAAATTGATTTCAAAAGAGAAAGAACTGAGAAAAGGTGACATCAACTAAAGTCTCATTAGGGAAATGAAGGCATCTTGGACATCCAGGCAGAAAGCTGCATTTGTGTCCTAACAACCAAATGAGCCTTGTAAATTATTGTTAAGTGAAAAAAGGAATTGCAAAGTTCTCCAGTGAGGGATAGATGCTAGAGACAGCATCTTATCTGACAATTTACTTTTTCTCAGTTCTTCCTATCTCTGAGGAAATGGCAGTTTTACCTTACTACAGCTGTGCCATAGTTCCCATAAAAATGAAAAGGTGGATGTTTAAAATACAGAAGCAAGTTTCTTATGCAAGACTTCCAGAACATGCAGAATAGGTATGTGCTAAGATTATATTTTATCTCAAGAACAGAAACCTAATCTGTGTTGATTAGGGGCAAAATCCATATATTTTATTTATTTGGTTTTCAAGAGTATTGAGGACTATAATAGGCAAAATATCATTTCTTACTCTGCGTCAGTTATTATGTTCTTGATTCATGCCATCTTTTGAGTCCTAGAGTAATCAGAACTAATCAAACTCATGATTATGAGTCAATAATAAGTGTAGTTTAAGATGATATTTTATCATGTTTCACTATTTAATTTTATGATCCCAGTATCTAACTCAGTCTTATCCCAGCACTGTCAGAGTCCACAATTTCAAACATTGCTGTTCAGATCAGGACCAGGCACTGGTCTGAGCAGACTCTCATGTATTCACAGGACACTAGAGACTAAGCTTTCAAAGAAAATTCCATACAATTACACAACAGTTAAACCACAACTTGAAACTCCTGCAAAACATTTTTTGCTGTATGGCTATTTTGGCATTCTCCTATATGACATCCAGTCTTCAGACTTATTTTAATGCACAGAAGGGCATCCACAGTCTGTGCCATTTGGAAGCATTTCCTCAGTAAATGAAAAATGGCTTTTGCTCTTTGTGATGTGTAGCCTTTTCTGACAGAATTTATGTGGACTGTAAGAGCCCTGATATTTTGCAAATCAGTGATGATTTAAATTCATTAATATTAATTTTACTCGTGGTTGTATCTTATTGTTTTGCTGATTTATGGAGATTGGTTTTTCTCTTAAAAACTGGCAGTTTCCAAACAATAAGGGTGCCCAGGGTATGTGTATATAAGAAAAGCTTGGTTGTGTCTAATGGGATCCTGCAAGTGTCAGGGCTGTGCTGTGTTCAAGGGAAGCATTTCTTTCAAGCTCTGACAGAAAGTAACACCTAAGTTCATTTTCCAGCTGTCACTTCCCTGGTAACATGAAAAGAATTGTGGATAAATTACCAGAATAATCAGTAAATTCTTTACTCTGTCAAGTGCTTTTGCTAATTTTTTTCTTGAGAACCCACTTTTTTTTTTGCTCAACACACTGGTGCTAGTGCTCAAAGGTCCTTCTCTGTTGCATTTTTTCACAGGGACATTACTGCTGGAAAAGGCTTCTGGAGCTGGTTGGAGGCTGATTATCAGAGATCAGCTGGCCTCTTTATCAGAGATCACAAGTGGCCTCTGCAAGCCTGTTTGCTATCAACACCCCTCCAACCTCTCACTTGCTAAGGTTGAGAATCTCAATAGAAGTTTCTCACTAAGTTTAAAAAGAAGTCAACAAAGCATGAAAGAAATAAGCTGTATATGTCAGAGAGGGGTAAAAAATACTTCCATGACTTTAAGACACCATTTCCTTGAGAATATTGCATAATTTCAGAAATCTTCCAAGAATGTTTCTTCATATATGACTTATATACTACTTATACTACTTTTTTCTGCTTTTGCTGTCTCTGCATTACATTCAACTGTTTAACAGCATTACAAGCAGCTCGATAGCTGATACAGAGATTTCTCTCTGATCTAGAACAACCACAGATGTCACAGGCACATCAACCAAGTAGTATGTTTTGGACAAAGAGATTCATAATAAAACTACGGATTAAAAGTTGGTATTCTCTAGAAAAACACTTAAAAGCCAAGTTTTGAGGTTTTAAAATTTTTTTGAGCCACTGAACTTGGTCAATAATTCCATCAATCATATGCTCTACATTTTAAATGCAAAACTCAGAGGAAGGAAACATCCATTTTGTGTTCAGTTTATTACCCAGGCTGAGCCATGCTCTCAAACTTCCTCTTCTGAATTTCAATCCGAAAAGTAAACATCTAAATGAAAAGGTGGCTAACATTCTACCCAGAAATAAAACATCTCTGTTAACAGAGGGCACTCTCGGAGAGGCTCCCCTAAGATGTACTACCCAATATTCCATTTAAAGGCCATCCTCTGGACTTAATGAATTATCTTGGTCATAATCTGTAACAGAATTGACCCACGTCATGTCAAGAATATTTTATTAGCAGAGGTTACGAAAGAAAAAACAATATTAAACTAAAAATTCTAATGTTTTTGTGCACATCCTAGAAACTGAAATTACTTTTCTTTAGATGCTTGGTTCAGTCTGGTAGAGGAATACATGGATAAATTTCAGACATGA
>VWYI01020090.1:0-13867 GCA_013399455.1 Anthoscopus minutus | reverse complement strand
AAATTCAAATTGGCAATTTTAAAACCACAGGACAGTTTCCAGTAACAGAGCTAGAATTAAAGTCTATGGAAAACTTTCAGAAGAGATGTTTGAATGGTCAATTCAAAGTAATTTCTGGACCTATGTCAGCAATCTAGTTTATCATTTAATTTTAATCAGAAATACTTTAGATACTTCTAGCAGGAAAACCCATGCACACAATAAAAAATTATTCTGTGTTTCTCCTGTTGTTACTCCTTTTTACTATTGGTTGTCAGAGATTAGAGTTCCATAATGCTATACAGAGAGGCACCTGGGCAGTGGAGCAGAAAGTACTGTAGAGATGATGGATGGTCCAGACATTCTGGCTCTTGTGAGGCAAAAACCATGTGAAGTTCAAACAGAGATAAGAGAAGAACTAAAAGGTACTTTGTTTTAAGGAAATCATCTATGACTGCGCCTGGAAGATTGTGGTTAAGCAATGTAGCTAAGAAAATGACTAATGTGATTGTTGCTTGGTAATTTTTGTTAATTGTATCTTTAGTGGAAAATTTTATCCAAGGCTGTAAGAGTATATAAACCAGCTTTTGGAAACAATTGCCTTCACACCTTCTTGCTTGCAACCTAAGTGGAGTCCCATGTCTTCAATCACTGACATTGCTATAATCCTAAAATGACTCCAGTAGCTTCTCAGTGCAGAAAGACCAGCAGAAATTTGGAGAGCAGATAGATGTAGTATAAAATAATACTTATGATTTTCTCCCAAACTTTAATTCTGCCCTTGTTCTACGTACAAACAGAAAGCCTAAATCACTGCATAATAGTAAAAATTACGGTATGAATCTGAATTTAAGTTTTGAAAGATTCAAAGATGAGATTTTTTCTAAACTCCTTAGATTATATAGGGTAAGTCAATAGCAAGTACTTTCTGTTGTTGTTGTTGATCTCTGGGTGCTTTTTTATTAGTACGTAGTATGTTGTTTTTGCAAGATTGACTTCCAGCCTCAGTGAGATATATATCCTACATTCTCTTCAAAAGCTTTTCCTAGTGTAAGGTAGCAGTAGACCCATTACTGAACATGAATTTTTACACTTTTACTTGGTGCTTTGTTTTGCAGCAGCATAAACTGACATAAATCCCCCCCAATATATAAGATACTAAATTTACAAAAAATATGAATATTGTTCCTAAAAAGAGTGTCCTGCTGCCTCATAAGCTTTTCCATTTTTCATCATATGTCTGGACTCACTGACCTGAGTATTGATTTCTAATTTGGATTAGGACTAAAAGAAAGCAAACATCACCCCAATCTTCAAAATGGCAAGAAGGAGGATCCAGGGCAGTAGCAGCCAGTCAGTCTTACCTCAATCCTCAGAAAGGCAACAGAGCAACTCATTCTGGAGGCCATGTCTAAGCACATGGATGACTAGGTAATCAGTAGTCAGCATGGATTCTCTAAAGGTAAATCATGCTTAATCAATCTGATTGCCTTTTACAAGGGAAAAAACTACCTGGATGAATGACAGGAGAACAGTGGATATCTTCTACCTTAACAGTGGATATCTTCTACCTTTCTACACGACGCCCTCACAATGCCCTCATAGACAAACTCAGGAAGTGTGCACTGGATGAGTGAACAATGAGGTGAATTGAGATCTGGATGAAAGGTAGATCCCAGAGGGTCACAGTCAGATTTATGGACTAGGACATCTCTCTTATGAGGAAAGGCTGAGAGACCTAGACCTATTTAGTCTTGAGAAGAGACTATTGAGAGGGTACCTCAAAAATGTAAGTATCCGAAGGGAGAGTATTAAGAGGATGGGCTCTTCTCGGTGGTGCCAACCAATAGGAGGAAATGGGCAGAAACATGCGCAGGAAGCTCCACCTGGATATGAGGAAGAATTTCTTTACTGTGCAGATGACAGCACTGGAACTGGCTGCCCTGAGAGGATCTGGAGTCTCTTTTCCTCGAGATATTCAAGAGACATCTGAACACAATCCAAAGTAACATAGGACCCCACCTGAGCAGTGAGCTCAGACCAGGTGACTTCCAGTGGTCCCTTCCAGCCTTACCCATTCTATTATTTAGTGGTATTTTCACCGATTCTGCTTGTAGTTTTACCTCCCATGCCAAAGGACTTAAATTCTAAATGCCATTTATAGAGATTATAGAAATATGTTCTAGGAAATAATTTGCTCTCTTTGAGTTTTCAACCACAAATTCAATGCAATGAGCCTTGACACAAGCTCAAAATCAAAAACCAAGAAAGTTAAGGTGAGTTGTGATTTCATTAAGGATGGATCTGATTGACAGGTCTGGCTGCAGTGTCCCACTCTCAGCAGAGGTCAGAACATTGCCACAGGGCTGTTTGTCAGAGCCTAAACACAGAATGATGGAGGTGGGACCACGACCATGGTGCTGGGCTGGACCATTGCCCTGTGTTCAGAACAGCATTCTGTCTCCCCTCACCTCTAGTCTAAAATCTCAAGGAAGAACAAGACATGGTAATGGTTCATTTGTTGACTCAGATGATGCTGTGAATGCATGTGTGAGCATGAGTTTGAGAAGATGATCACCTTACCCCAGCAGCCCTCATGTGGTCCACCCAATAAACTTGGCAAGTCATTTATTTGGTGTTCCTCTCCTTCACTCTGCTTTGACATTCTTGTTTGCATTTTTTTTCCCTGAATTTCCTTCATTAGCTTGAAGTTTTTCCTGTTTACAGTAAGTCTGCTTCAAAATACAAATTTACAGCAGGTATAATAGATTCATGTTGACAATTCCAGCTTTCTTTACATCTGACAACAAAATTCCATTACGTATATAGAACATTAAAAATTGATATTTGTAATGTTCTATATAAATAATCAGAATGAAAAAGTTAATTTTTTTGATATGAGCAAAATAGTTTTTCATTAATACTTCTAAGAAAGAAACTTCCACTTTAAATTATCTCAAGACATAAAGCAGACTATACAACCAACATTCAGTAATTGCAAATGCAAATGCAACCAATGCCTTGAACCACAACAAATTAATGCAGACTGAGAAATTTGGTAGTTAACAATACCTCATGAATATAACTTTTTATCATTCCTATATTCATCTGATTGTGTTTAAAAAGACCTAGACATTTTTCCAAACACTTTCCCCCCCCCCATTTTGTATTTTTTTTCCAATATGCATTCTTTGGACCAATGAGATCAACTCAATTGGTTGAGCATGGTGCTAATAATGGCAAGGTTGCAGGTTCAATCCACATACAGATCATTCATATCAGAGTTGTACTGAATGACCCTTGCGCAGCTCTTTCAACTCAGAATATTCTGTGATTATGTGAAATTTAACTTATTTCCAACTGTTTTCTGTTCAATTACATAAAATTTACTGAAAAATACACAATTAAGTGGAACTAAACAATAAGCATCAGGTATCATCTTGAAAGACGGATGTGGTTCACAAGAAAAGTTCATTTTTGGAATTTCTTCAAGAATGCAAAGATCCCATGGCATCTGTTGCACTTTCTAAGGGCTGCCTCTCATGCCTAGATGTGAAGTCCTGGGCAGAGGTTACTTTTCTTTACCAGACATGGCTTGTGGAAATTTCTTCTTCCCTCTCATGATAGCAGGAAAAAGTAAAATAAAACCAGGAAACATTATCTCATTAGAGTATAGCTAAAGTGCTAAATTTATGGTGATAGGTCACACCTGCATAAGAACCTACTTTGTGATTTAAGCAATACTTTAGACCTAAGAAAAGAGAAGAGGATTAACAGGAAAAAAATTTACTTTGGTCTGCATGTAGAATTTGAGATCATTTTGCAAAACTACTGACTTTAAACCTGCCAAGTTGTAATTTAAGGCTATCCTGCAAAATAAAACAAAGTTGTGAATTTAAAAATAATTTTCTCTCCTAGCATTATTTAGACTCTGAAAGACTGACTTGCCCTAAGTTTATTTTCTGCTGAACTTATAAATATCAGTACTCTCTCACAGGTACACCAGTTGAAGTACTCTCTTTTTTGCTCTTTTTGCCGATTAGACCATCTTGTTGGAGAATCAGGGAACTTCCTATAACTATGAGGACAATTAAGAACTGCACAACTGGACAACTCAGAGTCTTAGTTCTGGTCATTTTCTTTTAGCTCAGCTTTTTCTTTTGCTTTCTTGATTGATAAATTCAACAGAAAACTAATTTTGAAGCACACAGAACAACATACATTTTCATTTTATACAAATAAGCATACAGTCTTATCAATGAATGCTTAAGGCAGAACAAAGGATGTGCTGGTTTAACTCTTCTACATTTTAAGAAAACTTTATTTTCTTCATTATGCTATATATTTAGTGGTTTTTAGTGTGGGGGGTTTTTTTGGATACTGTATTGGGTTTTTTGACAGACAACTATAATCCATGTAATTTTACTTTAATCCCTAGTTAGTTTATCCATATTTGCACACATATTTATGCATCACCTATCAATTTCTTTTAGTTAAGGATGTATTTTCTCTCTTTTGCACATTGCTATTCTCTAATATGAATTTTTTTTCCATTAACTTTTGTCTTTGATAAACAGTTTAGTCAGTTGATCAGTCTCCCATTGCTTCATTTGCAAAGTCATATAACCACCGCATATAATATTGACTAAGATTTTGATTTTGGTTTATAATGTTATGATTTATCATTTATGTGACAGATTTTTCTGTGGTCTCAAAATGGTTGAAACACTTTGAAAGCATATTGAAAAGACCTACTGTTAATAAATCAATTCACTTGGAATGGAAATAATTTTTATAATCTCTGTCTAGTTACAAGAAATTAAATTTCTGAAATGAGAGAGCTGCAAAACCTACAGGGCAATGTTTACAGAAAAAATCATTAAAAAGCCTGCTGGCTATATATTTAGCTATTGCTTATTTAAGCACAGGTAAATTAACTGTTTTTAGATAACAGAAAAGTGAACTTTAGACAAAAGCATGTGACTAGAATATTTTTCAAAGTGAAATGCAGGAAAAATGAAACTTAGAGAGACTAGGCATGAATAATTTTAAAATATAAAGTTAATGTATTGGTGAAGTTATTATCACACCGCCCAAACTGGTCACAAAACCTCTTAATTAATGCTTCTGGGCAGCAAAGCCAGGAAATAAAATTAACTGCTTTCTGTTATTTTGCAGTAAAATGAGTACAGGTACTCTCTGTGCAGGAGAGGATTAATCTATCCGTATTGTGTCACATGTTTGCATTGTGTTAGCTCCTGGGCCAGCGAATCAGAGGTCAGTCACATCACTTCTGTATGGGGATTTTCTTAAATTTTCAAACCAAGCTTGTAATTTACTTGAATTCAATAGTTTTAGCTGATTCTGAAATATCCAACAGCAAGGAAGAAATTACCTGTTTCCCGAGGACTTCTTTCTGAAATAAAGAATTGCACTCTGCACATTTCTATGAACAACAAAATTACACCTGCCAAGGGTCCTGCTAGTAGCTAGTAAGCAGTAGTCTAGTGGCAGGGACTTGCTCCTTGGGTTAGAAAAAAAAAAAAAGGAAAGGTGAAATACAAAGATAGCATATAGAAAAATAAAAAGAATACATGGAAATATAATGCAGAGAAGGCAAAGTAAAGCAGGAATATGATTTAAAGATGCAAAATATCTAAAGAGATACAAGCAGCTATAAGGTCAAGATTGTCCTAGAAGTGAATTGGTAGATGCTTGACTCTGGAGCACAAATGGAAAGCTACTCTCAGCACTTCTTTCTCTGTACAGTTCACAGATCAGCTGAAAGGTTTGCTTTAGTAGCTCCTGTGGGTGCCATGACTGTCAAATAGCTCGTGCATGCTCTGTGCCTAACAAAGGATTTCTGGTACTTCACACTCACATAAATTTTTGACTCAGTGGAAATGTGTTCACATTGTTTTTTCCAGATTTGGTTTTCTATGAAGAAACTCAACTGTATAAAGTAAAATTACACAGACCTGAAGCAGTATGAGACAACTGGAGGTGATTTGAATTCTTATCAAAGGACTCAGGCCAGTGATATAAATGAGGAAATGGATTTTCCTGTGAAAGAAGCAAAGATTATATTAATTGCAGAGGACAACACTGAAGTTCTGCTAGGTCCTAAAGAGATACTGATTAAAGAAGAAACTCTGGAAATGTTATGTACTGGCTCATTTAGCATCCTTTGCAAAAAATATTGTTATATCTTTTGTCAAGAATAAATTGACAAACCTGGCACATATCAAGATTTATGTTTTGATTATCAGAAACTTCTTGCATTAAGAATTTTACTTGAAGGGTTAAGAAGAAAATATCAACTACATTTGAATTTGCATTAAGTGGACTCTGAGCTCAACATTTAACAGTACTGTGGGAAAAATTCTGAAAGCTATTTTTCATTCTGATCATATAATGCTAATCATAAGATTTAGGAGACTCTTTGGTTTGAAGCTCTGATGGTGAGAAAACAAAAAAATCTCTATTGTAAAAGACATTTAGCATGGCTAAAATACTATTTCTCAGATCTTAGGGTACAGTATGTGGAATTGTTGTCACCTGAAACATCTTTTCAAGTAAGTAACTTGTCAGGGTGAAGAGAAAATAAGAATCACTACTTTTTGGCAAAAAATGTGCCACACTTGCCTTAAAGTTTGTACTGTGAAATATGATAAAAAATTGCAGGCATTTCAGTCCTCTTGCAAAAAAACCCCAATCATTTAAATCAGGATCAAACTAATATTCATGCAAATATTAGAATACAGGTGAAATATTTTTGCTGTATTCTGAATATGACTTGTGCTGAGACTGGTTTTGCAGCTGTGTAAGCCTTTAGGGGTGCTTTGATCTAAACAAGAGTCTGCAGTATTCTCATTTGATGATATACATATACAATGCTGGTAAATTTGAATTAGTTCTAAACTTGATTGAAAATTCTAATTTCCGTTTCTCAGGCAACATTTTTAGTATAAAATTTATCCTTATGAAGCAGAAACTTTTTATAAATGCTACACGTAATGGAATTTGAAAATTGACTCAGGAAAATATTTGGCAATTTGTGGGAAGATTTCACACTTCGTTTGCACAACACCTTCATAATGTGCTTGTTGAAGCTCACTTGAGAGGCAGAGACAGTTAAAATTAAAAATATCATCGCCTTAGAGTCATTCCTCTATTCCTTTTTATTTTCTTTTCATTAAGGCCATAGTCACCACTCTCAGACATTTTAGTCAGTGCAACTGACTGTTTGCTAGAAACTTTGATCTGCCAAGTGACAGCCACAACCAAAGCTATGCACAATTTTACTTGATTTGCACTTGACAGTAGTGCTTTTTTTTCTTTACAAACCACCACTGAATATAATAGTCTATAGCTACTCCACTTTCACTTGTTCTGACCTGTCCATAAATGTGAAAGTATAGTTAGTACAATTACAATATTTCTGTCAGTTTCTAGCTGTTAAAATAATTTCTGTCTCATCACCTGGGTAATTGCTTCCATCACTGATAAGAACAAATAGGGGCTTCACAAAATGGGCAGCAGCTTTATTAGTGCAATTGACAAACCATTTTGACCAGATGCAGAATTATTGGCGATGTTACTATCCAGGATCATGTCTTTGTAAAGTGATCAAGTACCTGCAACAGGAAAATTGTGTGTTACAAGGAAAATTGAAAGCAATATCTCAGTCTCAATAACTGTCCTAAGTGAAAAGTGGTTTTATCATCCTAGAAATAAAAGGGCATACAAAAGGAAAGTGTTGTCTTTAAATTGGGAGTAAAATAGCACTCCTAAAAATGGTGGCAACTGCAACAGAACTCTGAATCCTTTTTGGCTTCACAGTTGTCAGTAGCAGAAAGGGAATAGTTTCTTCTGTTCACATCCATGAATGTTTTGTTAATATTGCTCTTGCTATTTGTGCTGGGTAATGCAAGGCACTGATTTCTCAAGGTCTATTTCCTATGTGTGGCCAACTCATGCTTTATTATTTGAAAACTCAAGAGATAAAACACTTTGTCAAAAGATGACTTGTAGAAAACAGCAGCAATTCAAGAAAATCATGGTTTGAAAACAAATTCTGGTGCGGGTTTTGTGCCTCTACTAGGGTTGAGCTATCATTCTATCTTTTTGAGGGGTGTGAAAATTGCCTGACCACATCTTTTTTATGTAGTACATTGCTAATATGTTGATTATAGAACATAGAATATCCCGAATTGTAAGGAACCCACAAGGATCATCAAGTCTAACTCCTGGCCCTGCACAGGCTCACCCCAAAAATGTGCCTCTGAACATTGTCCAAATGCTTCTTGAACACAGCTGGTGCTGTGACCACTTCCCTAAGGAGTCTGTTCCAGTGGCCAGCCATCCACTGACTGAAGAACCTTTTCCTAATATCTAAGCTAAATCTGCCCTGACACAGATTCATGTTATTTCTTCTGGTCTTGTCACCAGAGAAGAGATCAGAGTCTGCGCTGCCGCTCCCTCTTTCGACTAAGATGTAGATTGCCATGAGGACTCCCCTTCTCCAGGCTGAACAGGCCAAGTAACCTCAGCTGCTCCTCATACGGCTTCACCTCTAAACTCTTTGCCATCCTTGTGGCCTTCATTTGGACACTAACAGCTCTATATCTTTCTTAAATTCTAGCGCTCAGAACACAACATTTGAGGCGAGCACACCACAGTTCTATGTCCGTACAAGCTATAGTACTTTCTTGCTTTCCTGATCCCTGATAAACACAGATTCCAATAGAAAGTTCTACTATGAAAGCTCTTCCTTTCCTTTGCTTTTACTTTACTGAGATCATGCTTTCCACTGTCATTCTACACTCCAAATCTTGATTTTACTGAAAGGAAATCATGGAAGGGAAAGTACTAGAGGGAAAGCTAGAGAAAAACAAGTTTAATAATTAAAAGCACTCCTTGGGGCTGTGTCTAATCTAGAAATTAAGCATTATCAGGAACATTTCTTAGAAATAGAAATGAATATTCTAGGAAGTTTTTTTCTCTGCCAAACATTTTCCAATCCAGCAAGTACTTTGCCTAAAATCCTCAGATCCAGTTCACATTTCAGGGATATTTATATCTCGCAATATAGACAATACTATGTCATTTTGAACTGTGAGGCTGTTGCTACTCAGGGCAGCCTTCAAGCTTTGTGTCTGCCAGGCTGCACCCAAGGCCTTACTAGACACGGGCAATATACTATAGAAGTGATTTTTATTAAGAGATGGCAAAGCTGCCTTCACACATTTTTTTTTTTAATCATGCAACATGGTAGACTCAGTCTACAATGACATAAGAAGGCCACCAGATGAAATGTCCAGGGCTACGACCACAGGGAGAGAGCACAGGGCATATACTCGGCAGGTTCAATGCAAATCATTAATATTGAGTAAAATTATCTGCTAGGAGTGATATCTATATGAGAAAATAAATAAGAAGTATTGTAGATAACAAAAGATTTAAGATAACAGTTCAATAATGTTGCTGACCAATTCAGAAGATAGTGGTGCAAGCATAAATATCAAATAAATAACAAAATTGAGGACAATGGAGAAAGATTAGACAGATTAGACTTTTTCTTCAATAAGGTGTTCAGATACTTTAGCCTATTACAAGTTTCCTAAAGAGGTGAAGGGTAAAGCAAGGCAGCTGGGCAGTGGGATCCCTTGATTTTTTCAAGAATAAAGAGATTCCCTACTCATTATATGATGATACTGCCTAATGAAGTAAATGATCCTAATTTTAGCTTCCCACTCTGAAAACATCTGTGCACTTCTGAGTCTGACAACAGGACCATGTGCTTCCTAGTTCCTGTCATAGTCTTGATTAAGAAAATACTGAAATTGCATTGAGTAAAGATGCTATTGGTAGACTGTGGGAGGTGTTATTTAAATTTTGAGCTTCATACTACTTTCTTGTGCTGAAATTAGACACCACAACTCCACTTTTGCTTAGTTGTATGTTTGCTTAAAACATGCATGACTTATAAAGTGACACTGAATATAATCTTCTATGTTACCTTACATGAACTCTAGAGATAGCTGAGAAGATCTATATTTTCCAGAGGAAAAGATAGTAATGATGGTAATAATCTGTGTTCAACATGAACTGTGACTTTGTAGTCCTATAGTGTGGGTTTTTTCCATGATAAAACTGTTATGGCAAGAAGAATATATGATTTACTATTCTAAAGGAACTACTTGCTTCTAATTCAAGCTGAAACTAAAAGCCAAAGCTGCTATTACGAAAGCTGAGAAAATTTCCTTGAATACTCTGCATTTGCTAATTCAGTGGTGAATGAGAGATGTTTGGAGATTCATGGAAACTCTTTCCAGCATCCTACAGAAATTAATTTTCTTGGTGCTACTGTTCCTCACAGACTAAATTCAGCCTGAGCAAATGGACTATGTTAAGAGTAAATGCCTCACTTTAGGGTATATATACATAGAAGAGCAATTAAAGCTATATTCTGTTCTTACCTGTTGTTGGGTCAACCTGATGGTTAGTGATTAATTTGGCTGATAAATATTGCCACCTCATTTTACTCAGTATTTCTTTAAAATGAACGTATAAAGTGACTTCTTTCCTTCTCTTGTACTTATGGGGATGGGAAATGTGCTCATTTCCCATTAAGTGGAGGACATATTTACTTCAAACTTAGAACCAACATCAGTAACTTTCTACAAAGGCCCTTTTTTCTTTAGAAGTTTAGATACCCTGTTTTGGAAGGTGTATTTCAGTTGTTCAGAACATAATTTTTAAACTGTTGTTTTCTTTTCACTTTTCATTCAGTTTGCATAATTTTTCCTCTTTAATCTCTGCCTTTTACATGCTTCTGTTAGAGTCCTACTTAATGAATATCTAGAACTCCTATTAATTTCAGTGGGATTTCCTCACACCAAGGTTTTATCATGATTAAAGTTGTCAATGTAATCTGTAATATATACTGTAATTAAAGAATATCAAATACACAGTTTCTGCCTGCAGTGTGTGTGCCACAATGAAATAAATATATTTTCTATTACCAAACATACATAATCAAGTTTTGTATTTTTACCTATTTTGTATTACATTATTTCAGAACCCCACAGCAATCTCTTATGGAATAAGAAAAAACACAGGCCAACACAGAAATGATGGAAAATTAATGAGAAACATCAATTCTGAAAGTTTTTTTGTAATGCTAGAAGTTCAATATTTCCACATCAAAGTATTCAAAACATACAGGTTACAACAAAGTACACTTAAAGTATATGAAACACACACAAATAAGAGCTATTTAAAGTTATAGAAAAACAAATCTAACAGATTATGCAAAATGATTGTTGAACAAAATAAGTTGCAGTTGCTCTACATTAAAGGCAAAAAATGTCACAAACTTTATTTTGCAAGGCATTCCTTATTATTCTGACTGAAGAAAGTTTGCACGTGTCACCATATTCTGTGTTGCAGCTGGTGATATGAATATGAATAAAAGTATTTTTCAAGCCAGCAAACTAATGTGACAGACCTAACCTCAAAATTATTACATACTAAAGTTATCTGAAAAGAAATTATGATAATATTTTCACCTATCTCTTAAGCTTTTTTATAGTACTGCATGGTGGTACCTTGTAGTGACATTTCTAGAACAGGAGGAGTCATGAGGCAAAGTAATCTCGAAATGGTTGCTGAGAACCATTATAAAATGGAAATGTCTTAGAAGTAGGATTCTTGATTTACTTGTTGACATAGACAATCTAGTTATTTCCCACATTTTAATTGATTTTTTGCTTTTCTCTTGCTAAGAAAAACTGCAAGTAGGATTCTTTTCAGCTGTATTGATATAAGAGAATTACACTTTATCTGTGAAACAAGTGATATATACTTTCTTTAGGAAAATGAAGAATCTTTTTCCAGTGGAGATACACTTTCACTGCTTCCTGGGTGACATTTTGCCTGCATTAACATTTTCCTGCCAAGGCGGAATATCTGACCAAGATTTTTAAAATAAAACTGTACTGTCTACATCCTTCTGTGTTTTTCTATCTTGCTGTAACATAGATCATTGCCTGGCCAAAGTCCGTCTTAGATTGATCGATTTTATTTATTTATTTATTTATTTTATTTTTTTTTTTTATTTTATTTTACTCATTTAGCTTTTTCCTTCTCTTAGCTTGCTGCTCATATTTTGTCTCAAGTATGAAAAGTTTATGTGACGGCAAACTTTAAAACATGTCATAACCACGGTGCCTCTTGTAGTCAGCTGAATTCCTTGCTAAAGGATGATGAACGAGAGATTTTATTCCACTAGGACCCTCAGCTAAGTAATGCCTGTGATCATTTCAGGACAAACAGGTAGCAATTCCCTTTTACAGAAATGTCAGGTTCTCTTATAAAAAAATTTGCTCAACCTTGTTTTTTTAAGATTAGACAGAAAATGCACACTGGTGCACGAGGGAAATACAGTTCTTTTGTGAAATTTGTTTTACCTAAATGGCAAGGCAATAGTTCAGAACAGATGTATTCAAGGACGGCAGGTAGATACCACTCTTCCAGAGGGATCTTTAGATATCTTTTACAAAATCATCATATGGGAATGAGCCTTAGTATTGAGGACAGAATAACAGCAGGAAAAGTGTCCTCATCTGACCTGGCTCAATTACGATTCTGAATAACCACTCCCAAGGATGGATAGATTTTTGCTCTTATATTTTACATAATACCAGTCTTACTCAAGACTTAATTAGAAACATCATAAGCACAAAAAAAAATCTTTCTCCTGGTTTCTCTGAGCTTCAGAATTAGCTAGTTCCACTCTTTAATAAGTCGGTGCCCCTTGACAGTACAATTCTTTTAGTTACAGCTTTAAAGATCTGCTTTTGAGGATTGGCCAGACACAAGAGAGCAACAATATGTGTCTATCTGGACATATATATATACTTTGCTTTATTAACAAATATCTTTTGCTACCTCTGTAGGCTTTATTTCTTGCAAGGAGCAATGGGACTTGAAAACACTTTGAAACTGTTGTCTCATAAAGGTCTAAACAATTTACTTCTCAAATCCATTGTGCTGGAAGTCCCCTATGAAAAGCAACATTTGGTTGCCTTGACAACATCACAATACTTGCCTCCTGTTTAAAGACCATGTATTACTATTAAATTATCTTTTGAAATTAGTAAGAGTAGTTAAACTGCTCATCTTAACATCTGTGTACAGTTCTCAGCAATCAGTTTTGGGGTTTTTTTCTGTGTAAATCTGTCAGGAAGAAATTGATACTCCTGAGGGCAAAGAGACTCAGTAGCTGTACATCCAGCTGTGTATTCAGTGTGGCATTACTCAGCAAATTCTTCCATGAATAGAACTGGTGTTAAGATGAAAAAAACTCTTTTCAAATAAGATTTATAGTTATCTGAGAAATTAAATACAGTCAATTTTATGAGGGTGGTGGAAAATCTACTTGTAAAATTTGCCATTATCACATTAGGCAGATTGATAGCCTTGACATGAAGATGTTGAGTGGCCACTAGAACAGAACCATGCCAGTGATTGACTAAAACGAAAACTTTGCTTGGCAGGTTGGGCAGTATGGTGAGTGTATAATAATTCCTTTTCTGCAAAAACACACATGTGTTCACCCCTCATTCAGACCAGAATAGATAACAGAGTTCCTGGCATACTCATGGCCTTTGAGCTTTGTTTTCAACTGTCTTTAAATGTGTGATTCCTTAAATGTATTAAATTAGGTGGTTGGGGAATTGATGAATGTGCTTCTTGGATTATTTAGGTTACAATTTTGAGAAATGTGATTGTAAAATTAATAAAATACTAGTTTAGTAAAAAGCTATGAACAAAATAAATAAGCAAAGCTCCCATGCTCCCCAACCCATTGTTTTAAATTGTT
>VWYI01020084.1:13803-33777 GCA_013399455.1 Anthoscopus minutus | reverse complement strand
ACAAAAAAAACATGTAACCCCCAACAATTGTGTATTTGTGTATATAGATATAAATGTATATACATAATTATACATTTTCAACGGATACACTACTATGGCTCAAGTAATAAAATAGAGCAAGAAATTATAAATGCTACTTCTAGTAGATTTTGTTCGGAAAAAATAAATTACCTCCACAGGATACTGCTTTAAAATATATAATACTCAAGCACTCAAGAAGTAAAAGCAAGAAATATATATAAAAGAACTTCCAAAATATATATAACATCCTAAATTCTTTTCTTCCATGCTGTCACATATCACAAAAATATTGCTCTTCTTTATTGTGACATCTTTTGTTCTTGAGGAAGGAGACACGAACAAAGTTGAGGGAAAGGTTCATGAACAAAGTTGTGGGAAAGGTTCATAAACAAAGTGAAACTCCTTAAAGCTGTGTTCATTACTTAAATGGCTACTTGCACATTTGAAATTATTGAAGAAAATATTTTTCAAGATAGATTAATAGCTTTAGTTTGCTGTTTTGGAGTAAGAACTTACGTGAAATGTCTGTGGAATAAAGCAACAGAATCTTTGGCTATAGATTTTCTCCATTAAAATTTCAATATAGGGAAGAAACCCTATTAGATAAGATATTACTTCTGTCTATAATTCTAATATTTTCATAATTAAATCAGCTTATTTAGCTGATAAATAGCTGATAGTAGCTTAAAAATGCAAGAGAAGAAAAATAGGAAGTCTAGAGATTTTTTTATTGCTCCTGTTGCAGATATTTTTAGGAAGTTATGCTCTCAGCCTCATGTAATCAAAAGAGTGTTAATATGACTTAAAATATATGAACTGTGCAATGTTTCTAATACAAAAGTTTCTATTGGGAAAAATTATCCCAATAAGATACTAAATTTTTTTAATTAATAAGTACGAGTAAGTAATGTCATGTGTTCACATATTTTAATGATCTCTAGCATTTATTTGTGGTGAACCACAATATGTCACTCTTCCTCTTCAGCTACTTAGGTATATTGTCCACAATTCAAATTTCAGTCAAACTACAGCTTTATTAGTAATGCTATAAAAATATTTAGGCATATAGGCTAAAGAAAATAATCTAGACTTCTTCTACAGTCAGTGAAAAATTAGGTCTTTAAAAGTCTGCTTTTCCCTAAAGTTGTTATTCTGTTGCGTTAAGAAGAGGTAAAATGCCCTCTGCAGGTTCAACTCTACTGACTGGAGAGTTGGAATTAGATGAATGCATTTGTATGCCTGGAAGAGATAAAGATGAATTGCATCCGTAACCTGTTAGACTCTAACAAATGGCTCTCATCTGTTTTTTTCAAATAATTTTTGTACTCTATACTTTGTATTATCTCCAAAACCATAAATTTAAGGTAATGTTTTAATTGGTTAAGTAGTATTTGCATAAAAAATAGAATACTATTTTTTACTATATGTGTATTACTGCTCCTTTCTACTTTTCTCCATATGTACTTTTTCCATTGTACTTATTCTTATTTTAAGTATTATTGATGAATCAGAACATTATTAACTATTTAATTATATCATTAAGAATTGAATGAGCCAATATTTTGTTGCTTAATCTAGAACCTTTTAATAGCATTCATTTGAGGCTTCTTAACTAGTCCTTTTACAACATTATAGACAGATCCTTCCTTATCTTAGCACATGAAAAATAAACCAACTTTTTTTGTGGTTCTTTTATGTCCACAGGAGTTAATTATGAAAATGTTATGAGTATAGCAAACATAATGCTTATTTTAGGATTTCCCATATTATCTGTTAACAGGTGATCAGGTAATCATCACTGATTTATACAATATGTAAAGGAGCTTTACAATTCTTTTACTTTCCTCTGGAGAAAGAGATTAATTCTAATTGCACCAAGGCAGACCAAACTCCATAAAATGGTTTAAAATCACTGAGCTATCATGATGTACTTAATTCTATATCCTAAATCTGGTGTTCAAGATTTTACTAAAATGAGACTGAGTTGTCAGAACTACAGAGTAGATATAGCTTGAAAATTAGTGATGAGCATATAAGTGGCTGCAGGTTTATCTTGTTCTTCATTCTAAGAAAAAAATTAGTGTCACCTACAGTACCAGATACTCTTTTTAGTGCAACGGTTTCCAATTCAGTAAATGCTGTTAATTAAGATGAAAGTGTTTATTGTGCACAGTGTATAAAAGGCAGAAAGGAGCTTATTAACTTGAACTATTACTTCTGAAGTAATAGGCCTTTGAATCCTTAAGCAGCTTTTATCTGATCAAAGTACATTTCTAGTATATTGTTTTCTGTATCCAGAGACTGAGTCTTATAAGAACCCCAGAAGTAATTTTTTCCTATAACTACAAACCATTATAATAACAATTCTAGAGGTCTTAGTTTAACTTTGCCAAAGAAATGTTTTCTTCTTTAAGAAAAAAAATATTAGTGTGGATTTTTACTTCTTCCAATATCAATGCCTGGAACCTGGTTATTTTCCAGGTCATTAAGTAACAATTCCTGGTTATTTTCACTTCTCATCAGCTAACTTAGGTTGAAGTTCACTAATGGTTACATGCAGAAATACAGCCAAAATTCCCTATAGTTGCCTCCAGTCACTCATTCTTTCTTGTAGCTGGATCTAGACCTTACTCTTTTCTGGTAGTTGGATTTAAACCATCAAACTCCCTGGCCACTCAGCTCTCTTGTTCTACCTGTTGGCTTGTGTGACTGTGAATTCTCTGGCAGCTCATTTGCCCAGGCTGAAAATGGAGAGGACATGCCTGCAGATGATAGTCAGAATTAGAATTTATTACAAAGCCAGTGTTAGACTATGGTGATAAGGTGTGAGGCTTAGTCCAGCAAGGATTTAGGAAGTCAGATATGCAATGAGAATAGGTCATAAAATTGTACAAAACAGGACAAATTGATCAGGTAAAATCTAAACAAGTCAGTCTCATCAGAACTCTACACTTGCCATTTTACCTGTTACAGCAGTACTGACACTATACAGATTAATGGACAAAAAGCTGATTAGTATCAGAGCCAAAATTATTATATAGAAAGACCTCTAAGTATCAACTCAACTTCTTTTGTGTTATGCTTCTCCTTCCTAGGTCATTTGGAGTGCTAAATTTAATGGAGACAGTCTCTTGTAAGCAGTGAGCTGGTGATTGTCACTGAGTCCTCAGCATCTTGGTTTGCTCAGTGGGGAGAATGTAGGGCCAGGGAAGGTCCCTGTCCTTTAATCTTAGGTACTTGTATGTATGCACTCAGTGGTCACAGTTTGCTTAGCTTTCTAAGGTTCCCAGCTAAACTGTGGAAGTCCAGACATTTCCTGATATTCTGTAGTGCAAAGCCTGTATTTTTTTCTATTACATTCAGAAAAATTATCTGATTTGGGGTGGGTGATAGGGTTTGGTTTTCTTTTATGAAGTTTGCCATCAGAATATTAACTTATTATGAAGGACAGAATGGCCTAGGTGAGAAATATATAGACTTTAAAAACTTTAAAGTCTTTTCATAGAAGTTGATTTTTTACCTCTTTAAAAGTAAAAAATTTTCTGCATTGAGAAAAGTACTTGGGCATAATCATCATTGTCCATAGTTCTGAGAAGTCAAATCTTTCAGGCAGAAAAGCCCTCAGGATCTGGTACATTGGTACAGCTGATATACCGGGCACTGTTGTTAAGGATTCAGTCTAACAGTGAGAGAATTGTATGATTCCACCTGACAAGAGATAAAGGCATGAAGACTGATATTTGAGAAGTATAATCAGAGAAACTGGGAAGTGGGAAGAATTGCAGTCACACCACAACTGTGATCTCTGTCTAAAAAGGTTTAAGAATCTTTTGTCTATAGAAAATCACTCTTACTGACAAGTCTTCAGGGATTAATGTAGCAAATTAAATTTGCCTCTTTTTAACACAAATAAAAACAAATTTTAGCCCTTCCTTCGTGTCTGGATATTTAAATGTCAGCATGGTTCTAAATATTCTTTTCATATTACAAAGTAATATGAAAGCAGCTTTAAAGGAGCTGCTAGACTTTTAGTTTGGTGTGACAGAATAATTATATCATTAAATGAACCAGTAGGACTTTATATCTACTAAATTTGATTCTGAGTGGTTACTCGTTAGTTCACAGCCCCCAGCTACCTCAGACACATTTTTGTGGTTTAGTAATTAATTCATTAGTATCAGTACTATTTTTGCATAATCTTTCAAAGAAATTCTTTTTGCCATTTACACAAAATCACAAAATAAATGTTACTTCGATTTGCAAGCAAAGAAGCAAGAGCACACTGTGGCATTCACCTCTTCAGGTCCCCAAAGCAGCACAACTTATTTCATTATCTAATCCTGCTCATAATAGAGCATTTTATTTTAAGGGAAAAAAACTCCAAAACCACATGAAATCCACACCCCCCCCTTTTTTTTTTTTTTTAATGGCCATGATGTCAGATGCATTATAGACCTTCTTGGATTCCTTGTATGGCCAATCATTTTTATACAAAAAAAAAACCAAAAGGAAACTACCCTTATTCTCGTTTTTATTTTCTTCTTCAGTTTAAACTCTCTGCTGAGAGATCTCAAAAGTTTGCTTCTCTAGTAGGTGCCTACTGCTCAGTGATCATTCTTGCTGAACATTTATGCAAGAGACAAGCTTTGCTGTGCTTCTGCTTCTAACTGATACTGCATGACAAACAAGAGCTTCACAATTTTTTTGCTTAAAGACTTATTGGGAAATCCCTACTCTTCTCCTCTTCCTTCTGCCATATGTACACAATGTTTCCAAAGCTAAAATAAAGCAAAGTTTCCCATATATGTGTTTTTATTCATATATGTTTCATTAAAGATTTATATATTACTATAAATTTACATTAGACACAATTTTTTGTTAACCTCTGCTTTTCCCACAGAACTTTGAGAGGGGAAGGGAAGCTTTTTTTCTTGCAATTTTTGTAATTTAAGATAGGAATCTTTTTATAGATAAAAATTAAAAAGTGACTTTCATTTTGCATGATTTTGTAAAACTTGATTTCACAGATTACATGATGACTGTAAATTATTTAATTTTAAATTTTAATACAATGATGAGCTAATCCACTAATCTTTACTGAAGGCAATAGTAGGAACCTCCAGTTCTACATCAGAACAGCAGTTTGGCAAGCACTCACAATTTATCAGAAATATACTCCTACAACAAAATATACTGGTTTATTGATTTCTGAATCTTCAAATGCCTAGCATTGGTACTTCTATTTATATAAAAAATTAATTATAAAGTGCAAATCTTATTCATTTGAATAGGAACTCTTAATCCAGCACAATATGATGCATAACATTTGTAGAACATTATAGATGGATAATTTTCTGAAGAATTCCACATTGTGTTCAAGAATATTTAAATGCTAGGAAAAGTAAGGCATGTGAAAAGCTCCCTGCAATACTAACAAAAATAAAATGTCACATTTAATGGTGAATTTTCAAGGAAATGTACTGAATTTGATTATTTTGGGTTTCAAAAATCTCATTTAAGTTATCTGCTACTGAGGAATGAAAGACTGGCACAGAATCAATAAATATTCAGAGAATGTAAAGACCTCAACATATTCTATAAAGAAAACATTTGGGCTTCTTAGCATATGCATGCTTTGAATATCCATTTGAAACAGAGAATTAGAATCAAAATGGAATTTTTAGAACTTACACTTTTTCTGAGGTTCTTGGATTTGACTGTTGAGATAGTGGGTACCCAGCTCACTGGTAAATAAGATCTTAGATTGTAAGATCCCTTATTGTAAGAGATGCCAGAAATCAGTAGCATGCCATTTTCAGCCTTCAGTATCTCCAGGCACAGCTGATTTGCAGAAAATAGGTTGTCCCAAGCTACTACATCTAACACAGCTTACCATAAACAAGGGGAACATGGTGCAGCATATAACCTTTTGTGAGGTGAAGGTATATAGATAGGGAAAGGAAGAGAAAGGGAAGGGTCAGGCATATGTATCATTCTTATGTCTGACAAATTCAGTGACATGGTGGTTTTGGGGTGTTGGTTGGCACTATGTTATGTTCAGCCCGAGGTAGGGATTTAGATCAGTAAAGTTGAGCTTATGCAAGGTTAAACATAGAATACCTCACCTAATACTCATTCACAGCAACCTAGCAGCTCCTAGGATGAAAATTCTTCTCAAACAAACTTTATATCTACAGCCTATTTTATTGCATTTCATATGAGTTCCTAATTCATGCAAATAATGGAACTTTAGAATGTACACTTCAAGTATCCACTTTGATTCTACTGTTTAAAGGAGAACATCCCAATTTAGCTTTACACAGGTAACAAGATAACTGAGATTAATTTTATCTCTAAAGGCTTCATTGGGCAGAAAGGTATTACTCCATTTATGTCCACATAAATAATCTGTATAGAATTACTCACTTAAGGTACGGAAAAGTAGTAAAGAAATTAGGACTTATACAGAAAATTGAAAATAAACGTATGGATCATCAAATCCCTGACTTCACTGCAATATAGACTTCTCCCTTGAGATTTGGGGTGCAGTGCTTCTACTACATAGCTACAGATGAAGTTGCAAAACAATCGTCACATTCCTATGTGTCTGCCTTATCAGCTCTGAATATGGTCTCCTCACAATTGTTTAAAAAAAGATTTGTTAAAAAAATGTTTGAATCCCATTCTTGCATGACACTATAAGTTAAAAAAATTTTTGAGGTTGTAATTTTAACATATTCTGAATATCACCAAACCAAAAGAGATGAATGCTCTTGCTCTTTTGAAGATAACTTAGCACAAAAAATAATTCATGGCCATATCAGTAGAATATATAGAACAATGTAGACAAAAATTGTTTGTTTGCAGGAATTGTTCTCTGTGTGTAAACACAATAGTCAGGAAACATCAGAAGAAGGCATAAGGTGGGACAAAGAACACTGTTTTTTTTCCTGCACACACACAACATGCAGTTAGACTGGGGAAAATATTCACAGAAATTTATATAATTCATAGGAATGCTGTGTTAGCTTACAAAAAAGAAAACAGTTTTGGGTTACATGGACACTTAATTACTCAAATTAAATTTTTTTGAAGGAGGAAGATTATTAGAGGCACATATTATATATGTGTTTTCACTTTCCTTAAGCCCTTTATGACATTTGCCTACTATCAGAGGTAAGATGTTGATCTAACCCAGTACTATTGACCCTATGTTTTTATGTTCAAGAAGAAATGTACAGGCCAAGGACTGGAAATATCCCGGGCATTACTATGATCTGAAGACCTCTGCAGAGTGTTAGAGGAGAATACTTGCTGAACAGGCTAGGAGTCTGACTGCATTGATGAAAGGAAGAGCTATGAGATTTTGGGTTTTACATCAAAAGAGTTTCAGGCGATTTCTCTAAACAGAAATGGCTTAAAATTTACTTCCTTCATATGGGGCAAAAATAGATGAAGTATTATTATACTCAAGGTTTTATTTGAAAATCTCCTATTTCTGACTGATAGCTCTCTAGAAAAACCATTGACATATATACTTTCAAAATTAATCTTCTCCATGAACTTCAGAAAAAAGCACCATGTTGCCTAAATCTAATTCTAGTCTTCATGCTTGTATCTCCTAGAGTGTCAGTACTTTTTTTAAATCTACAGAGATTGATTCAGCATTTTCTGAAAACTTATACTCAAAAGTGTATTTTTCAGTCCTTGAAAATGCCTCTAACATGCAAAAATCCTTTTAAGATTGGAATTAGTTACCCATTTTTAAGGTTGAAAATTCTTCTTTTTATTCTACATTATTGTTCCGTTTATCTTTCTATTCTTGGAACACCGGGTTCGATCCTATGTCTTCCACAAAATCTTATGGGAAGTGGTTTTCCTTTGTGAGTTTCCTGAGACAAGTATCAATTCTTAAAGAATGAAAGAAATTACTTGTTTTCTGCAAAACACAGTTCAACAGAAATAAAGACTTACCCATGATCTAAATTATATTTGAACTGGACCTTACTATTATATCTGTAATTTGATTGAATACTAAAATTTTATCTAGCTGACAGTTTGAATTTCATTTTCTCTATCCCTCTTTCTGTCCCTATTTACCTCCCTGCCTTCCCCGCCCACCCTCCATCCCTTAGGCTGTACATCCCTCAATCCCATCCTTTGTCCCTTTCTAGAGAACTAAACAGCTGATATTGATAGGAATAACCATAAATCTGTGTAAAAAAAATATTTACAGAAATTTCTTTTTCAGTTCAGCCAAAGCAGAATATTACAAGTGCTAGGGACTTTTATCAAGACAATCTGCAGCTGATGCATTTTTACATCCTTTTCTGTTTGAGCTCAGACTAGAAATAGGATTTGCTCTGAAAATAGTCAAGCCCAATAAATCAAGCTAGACTCTTTTGCAATGTATTTGAGTATTTAATCCACTATCACCAAGCTTATACACCATAAAATTTTCTCCCCATTGACTGCTCCAACAGGAGAATTTGCTCAAAGCACAGAGCATAAATTTTACATTATTGACATTCTCCAGAAGATTATATGTCCAAGGTTTTGCACCCTCATAAAACAATGGAGTTCACAGAGAAAATGTTTCCTGTAAAGAATACAGAAAATACCAGTGTAATAATTTTAATCACCAAAATATTTATTATAATTATTTCATCATTTAAAAGCCATCATTATAAAATCTGAGGGTATATTCATGTACACATGAGCACGTGAGAATTTCTATCTCTGTTTTCAACAACATGGGAAAAAATAATAAATTATCATGAACATATGACACAATGTAGGTAAAACTTTGAAAATTCTTTGGCATTTTTGCAGGACATAAACCTGAATCCAAGAGAGTGTTTACAAAAAATTTCTAATATACTTTGATAGAACTGATCACAAACCTTGTATATGAAAAGTATGTTTTAAAACACCAATACTGGCCATCCCAAGTAATGGTACCATGCACAATTCAGCTTGAAAAGGAGTAAAGGCTCCTGAGAAATTATTATGTATTAGATTGACCATATGCTGCCATCCATTAAAAACACCCAAACCTATGTCCCAGACAGCAACTTATATTAAACTATACACACAGAATTGTGAAGCCATAACTAAGTAACTACAGAATTGTTCTGTTGTCTTTGTTATTAAGGATATATCTCTCATAGGATGCAATGACTCTCATGCTCATGAGGAACAGAGCTGTATTTTCCTGCATTCTTTTTATTTGTGTCAGAACAAGCCTTCTGATTTTTTTTTCTCCACAAGCAGCTGTTTCTTTACATTCAATGAGGAAAGAAGCTAAACACAGGAACAGCCAGATTTCACATTTTAATTTGCTTCTTTCATGATCCTGAAGCCCAAAATGTTAACTAGAGTTTTGCTTCTGTTCCTAAAGCAATGAGGAAAAAAGCAATGACGTTCAGTTTGGTGTCTTAATAAAAAACCCCCTTGGGCTTTCTAGTAAATTTATTATGGTTTTGAGACAAGTTGCAACGGATGTTAAGAGAGTTTTAGCACGCATCTTGTTGTAAAAAGCAGTTTTCACTAGGGATACATGTAGATGCCTATCTTGTTTGTTCTATTTTATGCAATAGTACATTTTTTAATATTTAAACATATAGTTGGATTGGTTCCTTAAAAGCTTTTAAAACTTGTCTTCTGTTATTTTCACTGTACAGTGTAAGTGCATTACTGTCTTCCACTATTCAAATATAAGATTTAATCATGATGAACCTTTTCATCTTTCAAAAGACAAATCCCCTGTACTACTGTTCTCCCTAAGGTTTAAAATTCTGTAAAGGCACTATGTAATTTTTCTCAGTAGTTAAAATGTATAGTGCAGTTATGTTAGTATTTAAGTAAAGTATCCTGTTTTTTCACCAGAAATAATTAGCATGTCAATGTGATAACTAATAATTGTAATTCAAATTGTCATATTTAATGCCTTGCATGTATTTGTAATTGTCATTTACTGTTTCAGGACCTTAATTTTAATTAAAAATAAACAATGAAAGTGTGCAGCATTTTCAGATAAAATATTAATTAGTTTGTTATGAATTACAGTGTCTAGTGGGAACTAAGAAATTTACTAAGCTGCCTTAATTGCCCTACAAAGTGTCTGTAAAAAAATTAAGTTTCATGAAAGACATTCCAGTTGTTTGACAAAAAGCAGCGCTACTGGTTTATTCAGTGCAGCAATTTTTAGCAGTCTAGCAGAAAGTAATGGGATCATTAAAACGAAATTCTCTTCTCCTGTCTGAACAATAGAGCACTTTTTATCTATTCTGCTCTTCTTCCTTGCAGAGAACTCTTATTGCTGGCATTGGTGTTTTTACACATGCAGGAAGATCAGAGTGGCCCTGTGAATCTGTTCTGTTCACATGAAAGAGGAAAATTTAGACAGAAGATTCTAACAAAAGATTAGAACTGAATTTTTCTTTTAGACACTGCTGATACCTGTTGGAAATTCACATAAAGATTGAGAATAAACAGCTGGGACCATATGTCCTTAATTTCCATGACAAAAAAAATTCATTTTTGTCTCTCTCACAGGTTTTTAACATAGCTCAATGTTGTCATAACTGAAGAGTTGCCTTATTCTACTTTTCCTAAATGCTTTGTGATGTTATACCCTTGGCTCAGATTATTACCATGAAAAACTAAGCCAGGCTGGATCCCCAGGACAGAAAATACTGTCCTAATTTCTCAGACAATGTGAATGTGTCTAAACAGAGAGTCTGTGAGACATTTTTCTGTTCAAGGGACACCACTGTCAAGCATCAAAACATATAAAACATAGAAGCACATATTTATCTTAATTTTTTCAATTGCAGTCAATAGATGCTGGGAGTTATTAATGCAAGATAACCTAGTGTCTAATTGACGTGTTCAAAATTTCTCTCATATACTCTTTTCCAGTTTGGTGTAAGCACTCAGTATAAGGTCTGCCATAATATGGTGTTCAAAATATCTCAGATTCCCATAATTCAGAACATGTGCATCTTTTACTCAGAATATACATACCGATTTCTTGTGGGACAGAATTAGGTCTTGTCTTTGGTGTCCATCCAACATGAAATATTTGTAACTATTTCTATTATTTACAGTTTTCTCTATTGATTTTTTAATAAGCTTGCCATGACAATTTGTTTTGCTGGTTTTTCTCTCTCTCTCAAACCCCCCAAAACTCCAAAAACTATAACCACCATAAACCTCATAGAAACAACAACAAAAAATGCACAAAAAAGCCATCCTCTGAAAAAAAAAGTAGACATGTTTATTGATTTGGTTGTTACAGAAATATTGATATAAATGAATTCACATTAACAGAAAATGCATTAAAAGAAAAACAGAATTTCAGCATAGGATGATGTCTCTAGCATTCTCTATGTAAATCAGAAGGAAAATGCATACACTTTCAATTATTTCCTATATATTCTTTAAATAAAATAGAATTTGCATGAACATATTTCAAACAAGTGTCTATTTAAATGAGCTAGAATGTCAGCTTAAAACATATGCAAAGACAAGACTTGTTGGTGTGTAATTTTAGTTGCATTGGTGGCTAATGTTTAGGCAATTGGATCCCACTCCTTAACTTATATGCAGCTATTTATGTAGAAAATTTTAATCTGCTCTTTTAATCTAGATCACATCCATAAAGTGTGACACCATCACCACTCTGTTACTTAATGGATACTTAGAAGGCTGAATGAAAATTCTGACTAATGAATCTAAGCAGCAAGTAACATAGACGAGGTGAATAAAATATGATATTTTCTTTCCTTCTCCTTTTTTTATGGTAATCCTGAAATAGAGAGTATGATCATATAATTAAGGACTATATTATAAAGCATATGCACAAGAACCCTGCACATTTCATCTGACATTTATGCTAGCATTTCCTACTTGCACATGCTTAATCATTTGCCACTCTCAGACAATCTGAACAAGTGTACTAAAATATGTGGGACAATTCTGTGTCATGACAAAGATTCATTGTGATTGTTCAATGTTCATCCATTCATTGGGATTGAATTCAATCCACAGCTAAATCCCAAGGGCTGGACCAAAGACCCCAAGCAGCTTACCTGAGATCAGGAAACATAGCTAATATGTACACACAATAATTTGTTGATAGTGCAAATAAAGCATTAAGAATCTGACCGTGTCTTTAGGAATACAGTTGTCACAATACTAACATATACCTTCTCCAGTATTCTGTCACTGCTACTTCCCAATCATAATAATTTCAATTTATATGTGCAATTTAAAAGCTTTCTAGTTTATATCCCTATCTGTGATATTTTACCCTTGTGCTGCTCTGAGTCCTTAAGAAGCTGGGTGTTGGAAGGGTTGCAGCAAATTTTCAATAAGGGAAATTATTTGCCAAGGGACTTAGAGCACTTGTGTTCGGGAATTCTACCTGCTTCCCCTAGAATTCACTGACGACTACTTTAAGATATTTTATAATACACAGTATGCCTTGCTGTTTCTTCATACATGATCTTTTTTTCTCTTTTTCATCCCCATAACCTCTTCACCTGTCACTTTATGTTGCTTTCCTTTGATGGCAAATAACTGGTGATCCATGACCTGCATGAAGCCCTGGGCTTTCTAGCTTCATCATGTGCCTGCATTTTGAAGACTTCTGTCCTGTATTATATTCCATAGTCATATATCATTCCACACTGAATGGCTTCTAGTTAGTACTAGTAGTGAAAGTTATGGTGAAAACAATAACAACAAAATTGAACAAAGCTAAGCAACAACTAAAACAAATAATTTAGCAGTCATCTGTGTATGGTACTGTTGCTGTTAACTAATCTAAAAAAAGCATTCTGGCAGATCAAGACTATCTTGTACTGAGCAAGCCTCACAAATCGTAGTCCCAAATCCATGCAGAACTAATGAAAAGCCTGAGGTCTGTTACTGGGAATGGAAGTACTATAATTATAAGTCTACAGCGTTATGGTCTACACTGGTGCCACATTTCCATTTAAAGGCTCAAACTTTTTTCCCAGGAAAAGTCCTCTTAGAAATTGTACTTCTAATTAATAAAGAGAAAATTATTTGACAGTTTTCTTTTAAAAAATCTTTAAAGAAATTGAAAAAAAAATCCAGCAAATAGAGTCCTGGTTGTTCAAGTGCAACTACTACAGAAAATTCATGGTTTATCCCAGATAATACTACAATGATTTTCTTTATTCCATTTAGTGAAAGTTCTCAACAAAATTTTCATTCAGATATCTGGGTTAGGAGAAGGAGAGATGGAGTGACAGTAAGAACTAAAGTTATATTTGCAAGGCTTATGAAATTTATCAGAGTCTCAAAATTTAATGTGACTTTAAATAATTCAGCAAATTCCATGATATTTCAGGTTATCAAGAAGCATTTTTCTTAATTCTGGTGCAGAGGGATTTACTTTTGCACAATATAAAGCTATTATCACTATGTATGCAATTGCACTTGCAAGAGGTTTTATTATCTGGGTATCTGCTATGACAAATATTTTCAACGGCTATATAACTATGGTAAATACACAATGCAAATAGTTCTTTGATGATATGTTACTGGGTCTTCATTTGAAATTTTTTGTAGTGATAGTGTTTTAGTAATGTCTTGGTTTAGGGTAAATTTGGGAGGAAACTTCCAAAGGAATCCCTCTAGAAGGCAGAGGGGTCCCTCTAGAAGTAGAAAAATTTATATTGGCTTCCTTATAGAACTTGTCTCATCGATGGTCTAATACTTTCTGAAAATTCCCTATACTTTATTTTAAAAAAACCTAAAAGAACAAACAGAAGAAGCAACACAAAAAAACCCAACCCAACCCAAAGAAAGAAAACAGATTGTTTTATAAGTACAAGTAGTCTGTATATGGAATCTCAGTGGTTTTGCAAATTCATTTATCCTGAAAGAGGAAGTAGCTGGTTGAGGTTGAGAGTTTTTGATCCTTAGAGATCCTTATGAACACAACTGGACACGGCACATTTAACTTCTTCTGTAACTAGACCTTCTCTGAGAGGGAAGTTGGACTAACTGGTTATCTAGATCATCTGAGGTATGTTTAAAACATAGATCTTATGATGAGCATAGATTTCTAGTGTGACATAGAATCATTAAGGTTGGAAAAGACCTTCAAGATCAACAAGTTCAACCTTAATATGTGAACTTCCAAGTTATTCAAGACATCCACACACAGAGTAGACATGGTAAATGGCTTCCAGGAAACATAAATCATTCTGTAGTGTAAATTTAAAAAAAAGAAGCCTTTACAAGGGAGGCTGAAATTTTTCTGACATTGAGGTTTCAGTAAATAATTATGAGGTTGGGAAGATATAGGCAAATTTCAATTTGTCAATATATAGTTCCAGATAATAATTATGCTTTGGGTGATAACATGTCTTTTCCAAATGTGCTTTGTGCTTAAGATGACAGCATGTATCCTTTAAAGAACAGAAGACACAGATTTATTCTTTGCAGCATCCCACAGAGAAACACTAATAATTTTTTAAGAACTTAAACCGATAGTTAGAAGTATGTAGAACATCTTGCTAATGTGTTCCAGATATGCTGATAAACCCTCACAGAACTATATTTCATTTCTAAACTATGTAACTACTACAGTATGATGTCACTATGTAATAACTATGTAAACCACTGAACTATGCACACCACTACAGTACGATATTCTCAGCAGGTTGTGTATTTCAGTATTACCATCCACCAAATTGGTCTATCTTGGCTAAAAGCAGCAGAAAGTAAAATGTCAAACCTACATGGTCAAGCCTTTGTTTGGAGGAGAGACAAGTGCTAAATGACCCAGAACTGCACTTAGGAGAAACTAGTAGAACCAGGACATTAAAAAAGAAGATAAATTTTTAAAGATGAATATTGAAATGCACCCACTGTTCTTCCAGGTTTCTCTTAAGGGATATGTTTATTCTGTAATAATCTGCTTAGCTGCTTTTTAAAGAAAAATTTTGCAGTGTTTGCTCTTATTCTTCATATTTAGCAGTGTCAGTATATCTGAAATATTTAGATGCCATCATATCAACTCTTTTAAGAGCAAGAGGTAACACTTTCTCTTCAGTCACACTTTTTGGAGAAACCCTCGTTATCCCTCATTCAGCAAAATGCAATGACTCTGGGGAACCACTAAACTGTGACAATAAAACACAGCTAAAGAGGATATGAAGCAGAATATCTTTTTGCCTTGGATGTAAAAATACTCTCATAATCTGAACAGAAACCAATGTCATAGACCAGGGACCATATAAATACATTATATGTACCTACTTGGAGACCAGACCCTTGCACCTGGTATGTTTCTATTATAGGTACATCTTTACCAGAAGGATAATCAATACTTGGAAAGACTTCAGAAGGTGTGTTAAGAATTGACACAAGTCTTAAATAAATTAAATGTATAATGCTTGTCTTGAAGATTTAAAAAAAATTTACAGTATTGGTACTGAAGACAGAGAAAATATCTTAACTATGTAAAAAGAAATTAAAAATAAATAAATTGATAAATTTTAAAAGTTGTCATATAAAAGATTTTTCATAGTGAGATATAAAATGGCTTTTCAAGAGAATTAGAGAAAATTTCAGTGCCTGCACACTTTAAATATCAAAATAAATATTATATTGTCAAGCATACTGCTTTTGCAGGGATTTACATTCAAAAAATCCAGCATCTGTCTGTAAAAGCTTTTTTTAAAGCTGTAGTCCCATTTGCACTCCCATTTAAAATAGCCCTAGCACTAGATTCAGCTGTACATCTATCTCTCAAATATTTTATTATACTAAATGCATATTTCATGGCTCTGCTTATAACTTACAGCAGATGGGGAAGATTTTTTCACTGGCCTTCATATACAATGTTTTTCACTTTCATATGAAACATTAGGTAGCAATCACAGAAAAAGATAGTGTGCATAACAGAAAGTGTAAGTATTTTCACTGCTGCTCAAATCTGGAATTTTCCTTACTAATGTCTTGCTCAAGTACTCAATGTTTATGTGATTTTGGCACCAGAAGGAATTCTCAACACATCAATTTTTGAGAAAGTGCTAGGGATTATTCTTCTTTCCCCTTTGGCATGGAGATCATCAAATTTCATACTGCTGAAAGTAGAATAGTTGCAGCACACTTGATGTTTCTCGCTCCCTTTTGCTAGAACTTCACAGCTGTGAGTGTTAGTCTTTCTTCAAGTATATATATATAGAGAGAGATTTCCTCAGTTTCAGAAACTGCAAAGTACTTTGTGAGCTGTAGTTTGTGAGTTTTTACAGTGGATACTTTACACACACTTCACATAAAATTTTGAGTGCTTGAGTGTATGTGGTTGCAAAGGACAAAATTCAGAGACAAGTTGACACCTTATTCTATTTGAAAATACTTTCTGACAAAATCATTATTTTTCTTTTTCAGTGCAATAGTTCTGCAAGCTTTTACTACTCTTTGTCTGGAGCTCTCTAATATTTTTTTTGTTTAGTTTCTTTTCTCTTAACATTCCTCCCAATCCAGCTTCCATCACCTGCTTATCTCTATCTATGCACAAATCTCTGGTTCCATTTTATTTCCGTTTTAAAAAGTCCAAAACATATAAGGCTGTCATTAGCTCATTTTGGATTTTCTCACATAGGTATTTGAGATACTGGCTTTGTCACACCTCTGTAAATTTTGTTCCTTTTCCATCTTCTTTGATAGTTTTCAATCTGGTTTCCAACCTACCTTCTATAAACACTTCACAATTCCTATATATGACATCGCTTTCCTTTTGGTTCCCATACATTTTAATTTTCTTTGGGGTTTTTTTTCATTACACATAATTTTAATTGTGACACAATTCTAAAATATACATATGTTGCTGATTTTCTTTCCTTTTTCTACTTCAGTCTGTTATCCCTGTGTGCACCTGGCTGTGTCATTGCCTGTGTTTCAATAGCTCAACTTTACGACCAAATTTCTTGAGCAAGGCAGGACAACATCCAGAAGTTTTTCCTAGTTTAGCTATCAAACCAGCTGAGCTGAAACCATAATCCCAACATGGGCAAGGGATGGACCAGAGGCAGAAGTAACTTACAAAGTGTCTCAGGACACTGTGTTGTTTAGAGAGCTATGTTGAACTATTAAGTGACATCAGAGAAAAGATATGTTTTACCTTGGAGCATCTCTTGGAGAATAGTTAAATCCAGCTACCTGAGTCAAGGCTGACACAGCTCCATGTTCCCTGGACCAACAATAATGAACTTGAGCTGGTATTCCCAGTAGGGACACAAACTCACGTCTACAATGCATGTCCACACATAAACACATCCAGCCACACAGATCACACAAACACATGAACACAGTATCAATGGCCTCATCCTGTGCTTGTCTTCTATCAAACATCCATTAGTACAAGATTCATCCGCATGTATATTATGGATTGCCTCCACAAGCTGGACACAGACAGTCTCTCTAGCTACCATCTGGACATATGAGAGTACCTGAGACCACAGTCCCACTGCAGATCCCCTTTGCTAACACATATGTCCACTGGGAACCTATACACACACACACACACTCCCATGCTGACACATCACTGATTCCTCAGGAGTTGCCCTTGAACTCATGGTACATGCAGCAGGTGGTCCTAGATCCTTATTGTGTGCATCTGCCTCCCTCTAGATGCAAACATGCAGAGACCCCATAGTCCCTGTAGCAGCTGGCTTTGGTCCCACAGATGGCCAGCTCCTCCTGTGGTCCTGGTCTTAAAAACATTTCTCCATCTCCTAGGCCACTTCACCAGCTGACCAGGTAGTCTAGATTGATCTAGCTAGTGATCACACTGTTGGTAAATCTTTAAACATCAACCTCTTTGAGTTTTTTGGAAGAGATTCCATCATATACGTATGATGACTGATGTTTTTTAACATTACAGCTCTCAGCACTTTAGTTTATGAGATCAGTTCCTGTCATTTTCCACATTGAACACCGAGTTTCCATTTCTCATTCTATCTTTTTTATTTCTTTCTTGAAAGTGTTTCAGAGATAGGACATAAAAAGTAGATATGGGAGTCTGAGGCAAAAAATGAGACTAAATATTTAGATATATACATAAGAACTAATCTGACATTCACCAAAAAAAAAAAACCCAAGCAAAAAAACCCATTTTGCAAAGCAACCTCAAACACTATGCATTTATTTCTTCTCTGTTCCCTATTTCTTTTGTTTTCTTCTGTGCTAACATGAAAAGAAGTAAACTGCAGGCCTTACTTCACCAAAGCCATATCCAGAATACAGTACTTTAGATATTATGAACAATATCTAAGCATTCTTTTATATTGGGAGTTTTAAACTGGATAAATTTCCTCATCCCATAGTAGTGAATTCAGTCTATATAAATTAAAGTCAGACATGTAAGAATGGTATTTAAAACCCTACTTTTGAATATATTAAGGTTTAGGTAAACTGATAAGACATATTATAAAGAAGAACTTCTGGAAAGTAAAAGGTACTCTTTAGGCTTTGCAGAATACCTTCATGGCTAGAACAGTAGAAGCCATAGCTAGCTAAGACAATTAAATGTCTGAAATCTTTTCAGCTGTAAAAATAAATTAATACATGGCAAGTGTGTGCCATAATTTTGACCAGCTTCTGGAGCCTTTACATTAATTTCTTGGTTGCCAAGTATAAGAGATAAAATAGAAATATTGAAGTAGACATTCACCTTATTGAAATGGATACTGAAAAAGAAGGGAAAAAAAAGGGGAGGAAGAGGAAGAGGAAGAGGAAGAGGAAGGGGAAGGGGAAGGGGAAGGGGAAGGGGAAGGGGAAGAGGAAGAGGAAGAGGAAGAGGAAGAGGGAGAGGGAGAGGAAGAAAGATTTTAAAGTGATAGAAAATTTAATTGTAAAGTATAAGATGTCACCATTAAATTTTTGATAACAATTTTATAATTAAAAGAGAAAGTAGGAGTATTTCCAAACTTCTAAAAGCAACTTCTATGGCTTTTCACTATTTTAGAGCCTAAAAATTAAAACAATTTTTTCATAGTTGAAGTGTAGTCTATGACTCTTCCAGAGATTAAAAGCTGTACAATTGGCACACTATTCTATAAATCTAGCTTCAGTTATAGTGCTAAAGAAAGTTTCTGTAAAGGTTACAGGCTTTTTTCACAAGTCAGCATGCATTAATATGTGTTAAAATGTGAATAATAGGTAAAAAAAATATGCTCCAGCAGCATGAATTCCTTCATCCTAAGACAATAAGGCCAAAAAATAATAGAATATATCTCTCTTTCACCATGGATATCAAACTTATTCTGGAAAATTGTTAGTTATATTTCTAAATTTTCTTCTGAAAAAATTTGGAATTTAATATGGGGTTTATATCTTCAACTATCAGCCTCATGCTGATATCAGCTATCAGCCCCAAACATGCTAGTTTGGGGGTTTTATGTTTCTTTTTATCATTGAATTTCAGAAAATCAGAAGTGATTCTGAATTAGAAGAGACCATAAATATTGAAATCCAACTCCTGGACTTGCGCAGCAAATCCCCAAGAGTCACACCATGTGCCTGAGAGCATTGTCCAAATGCTTCTTGAACTCTGTCAGGCTGCTGCTGCGACCACTGCCCTGGGGAGCCTGTTCCAGTGCCCAAACACCTCTGAGTGAAAAACCTAATATCCAACCTAAAGCTCCCCTGACACAGCTTCAGGACGTCCCCCAGGTCCTGTCACTGTCATTGGTCATCACAGAGAAGAGATCAGTGCCTGCCCCTCCCCTCAGAAAGAAGTTGGAGACTGCAAAGTTGCAGACTGCAATGACATCTCTCCTCAGCCTCCTCTCCAGGCTGAACAGATCAGCCAGTCCTCAACAGGCTTCACTTCAAGGCCCTTCACCATCTTTGTTTTCCTCCTTTGAACACCGTAATAGTATACATAGTCATATATATATA
>VWYI01020084.1:0-13792 GCA_013399455.1 Anthoscopus minutus | reverse complement strand
TATTTTGGCAACCAAAACTGCCCCCAGCACTGGAGGGGAGGCCACCCCAGAGCAGAGCAGAGAGAGCAGAGCAGGACAATCCCCTCCCATGCCCAGCTGGCCATGCTGTGCCTGATGCACCCCAGGACACAGTTGGCCCTTCTGGCTGCCAGGGCACTGCTGACACAGATTCAACCTGCCATTGACCAGGACCCACATGTCCCTTTCCAAGGCACTGCTCTCCAGCATACTCTAATGTGGACTGATACCAAGTGTAATAAATTGGGAAGAATGTAATAAATGGCAGAAGATTGCCACACAGGTTGGAAATTTGTAAGTATAATTGTAGCCTAGGATATTCAGGCACTGCAGGAAGACCTAGACTTCATAGTTGTAAATCTATAGCATAGTGATTTGATATTCCTTTTAATAGTGTAACAGAAACATGGGCATTATTTATATAAAGAAGATATAAAGCTGTGTTTATTTCCTCCAAATTTATATGTTGGGTTTTTTTAAATCACATCTACTTTGTCTTTAATAAGATTAATATAAACTACCAAACTCTTATATTAACTGATTTTGAGAAATCTTTCCTTAGAATGGTGAAATAATTCTTCAAGCTTAGTAAATAAAAAAGTATTCAAACAGTGAAATAAAAGACATTGACATGCTACAGGGGAAAAAAGGATTTGTATGATTGGCTATGCGCTGAGAAGTTCAAAAATATTTTTTTCTCTTGAAAATTCTTTCATTATATCTCTGAAGCAATATGTGTTTTTGGAAGATACCTTTTTGCACATTATGTTGATGCATAAATGTATAAAACCTCTACAAATAAAAGTTCTTTTTCTGATGCAATCTAATCTGAAATTCTTTGAGATGACATAACAGCACTCGTTTGAACCCATAGAAATAGCAAACAGCTTCCAGCAAGTGCAAAGCAGTAAGCTGATTATTATAATCATGTCTTAAGGTTTCAGGAGAAGCTATGCAGTCTGTTTTCTGATATGATGTCTTTTGAAACACTAGCTATTTAGACCGTCCCATCAACAGAACATGTGAACAACTATGACTGTCCATCACTTCACATTATTAACTACTGTGTTCTATTAGTATTGTTCAATCACATCAAATTATTGTTGCATTGCACCATGATGATATTAAAGCTTTTAACATACTGCTAAGAATGAAAAGCTTTTAAATAATAAAACACACTAAAGAAATGTTTCTTTATCTTGCCATAAAAACCAGTACTGGAAATATGTCGCCTACATTTTCTGGGTTTTTTTTTTTGTTTTTCTTTAACCTTTTTTTTTCTTTTTCATTGACTTTATTGCACTTGTAAGCAGGATCTGAAATCTTTTGGAGTTGGAATTTGTTTTTTTAGAAGTGGCAAGTAGATAAATATTTCCTGTACCTCATAGACTGTGGAAGTGATAGATTGAACCAGGTCCCTCCCTCTTAAAAGGCTGGGACAGTGGCAGCAAAACATGTTATTCCTGAAATATGAATGAGTGAATAAACCAATGAGATGTGTTTTGAGAAAAGTCAATTGCAAAGATAAATACTAAAGCATCAGGTGAAAAAACCCAATAAAAAAAAACAAAACAAAAAACCCACAAACAGAAAAAGATCACAATAGATACAACATTCAAGGAATGAGGTATCCATGGAAATATACAGCTATGGAGGGGAAAAATGCCCCCCCACCTCAAACCAAAAACAAAACCAAAAAAACTCCGAAACACTGTCAAGAACTAATCCAGGAAATTGATATAGAATCAACATTCATTAAGAACTGAGATATCTCCTACTATTCAAAAATAAATTGAGCAAAAATCTAAAATTTAAAGGAGAAATTTCTATAAATATTTGATCATCTTGCATATATAACAGCAAATGGTACTTTCCTACAATGACAAATTCTTTGAAAAAATATAGCACTCTCTGTTAAATCTGGATTTTTTTCTAGAGTAATTTTTTCAGAACTGTCATGAGCTCCAGTAAATCCTCTGGCTTCTATGAAAGTTTGTAAAATATTTTATTGAAGTTTTGTTCATGGATATGTTCGTTTTCAGTATCACTGAAATACTTTGCATTTTGAAAATGTTGATTCATAGATTAGGCTTGGCAGAAGAACTCACACAAAATGCACAGAGAATTTAGATGTAAGGAAAAGTTACATTTGATCAAGATTCAGTGTAAAATTGGCCCAGACCTTATTTTCAATCATTTTGTCATTCTGTCTCCCACAAGTTCCACTTGCAGATAGATGAAAGAAATGAAGTGCATTCATCATATAGGTAATTCCTTCCCTACTTTCCTGCTTACAAATGTGAGGAGTTTCATTCAAAGCACTGTATCCCTCTCAGAAACAAGAAAGAAACACTGTTTTCCATATTTCCCCTTAGTTATGCCTTATTCACAGAATCCCACGTTATTTTTAATAAAGGTTATGGTGATCCTTAATTCACAGTAAAAAAAAAAACAGAACAAGCAAATAAACAAAACAAAACCAAAAAACCAAGACCACCTTGATTAAATGGAAAGTTTCTGTTCATTTCAGATGCAGTTAAAATTAAGCTTTAGATGAGGTTAATAATCACTTTCAGTCTTTAAAAGGAGATAAGTTCCTCTATGTGACAGAAAAATTTTTATGATATAGTGGACTTTGGAAATAATGTAATTACAGGTTTCTAGTTCTTTATGAGTACCACTCTCAATCCTGCTCTCAAAGGAGCAGGGAAAGCAACACCAGTAAATTTGAACACTTCTTGGCTGTTTATTGAATCCAAATAACAGATCCATATTTCAGAAAATACCCACTCATTACATTCTGCTGATCAATATTTTTTGAATTTTTTTTTGTCATGTTCTTTTTTCCTTTAATCACTTTGGCTGCATAGGAGTGGCTATGAAACATGTTTTACCTAGAGAAATCCAAAAGAATATAGAGTAGAAATAAGGTCTAGAGAAAATTAGTAAAGAATAGGATTCATCTCACCCAGCTTAAAGTCTCCAAGTCCCATTCTGGACAGACAGTTCCAGTAGGTTCCAACAGACCCATCCTAGGACACAGCTGAATGTTGTGGTTGGGATGGTGGCACCTCTGGGAAAATGTATTTGAGAAAAGGCAAAACAGTGCCTCAGGAGGGAGGAGTGGAAAATTTAAACACAAAGAAACCAACAAACAACCTGAGAGAAATAGCTCTTCAGACATCAAGGTGAGAGGTGTAGTAAGGGAAGAAGGTGCTAGTGTTGGCCATGGAAAGGGCCACATCAGCATGGATGTCCACATTGCAGACCATGAAGGTTCCCACACCAAAGCAGGTGGATACTTCCTAAAGGAATTGTGGACCAAGAAGACACCTGCTTGGGCAGGGAAGAAGTACTAGGAGGAAGGAGAGGTAGAGTTGAAATGTTGTGACCTGACAAAACACTCTATATCTCATTCCTCCTGTACTGTTCAGACTAGTGGTAGGCAGAGAAGTCAAGAGTGAAAAAGATTAAAACAGAACTGAAGGAAAAAGGGATGGGTTTGGGAAAAGTGTTTAAATTCCTTTATTTGTTTCTCACTATCCAACTCTATTTTATTTGGCAATAAATTGAATTTATTTTCCACAAGTCAACTGTTTTGCCTATTACAGTAATTGGTAAGTGATCTCACCGTCTGTATCTTGACCCTTAGGATTTTCCATTTATTTTCACTCTCTGTTCTGTTGTGGAGAGAGGGTAAGAAAGCAGTCAGTATGGAAGCCAGGCAAGGTCAACCCAGCACTGTTATTCGAAGAATTTTTTGATTGTAGCTTTTCATTAAAGAAGCTCTAAATATTGTTATCTTACAGAGAATTTTAGAACAGTTTTAGATAAAAGTTTTATGTTCTAGTTGAAGAATAATAACTAAATGTCCTTCAAACACCTTTGAAGAGTTTATGGCACAATAAACCGATTTTCTCTTAATTTACCTTTTTATTGATAATCTAATTCCTCAGTTTAATCTAGTTTTTATGTCTTTTATATAGACTAGTGCTGTGATTTCTGAGGGAGAAGGGTGATTCTTTGATTGTTTATTTTGTTTGGGTCTTGATGTGTTTTGTTTATTGTTTGTTTTCTCCTATCACCTTTCTTCTCAATATGTAGACTTCTGTAACCCTATGCTCAAAGTTATCTTCTTGAAAATTGTATTAATTCCTTATCAAACCAATTTTCTGCAATATCTAATTAATAGAGCTGGTTCGGTTTAGTTTTGTTTTTTACCGTTTGTACCATTGGGGTAGGTAGATTTAAATTTTTTCACAGCAGCTAGCATGAGGCTATGTGCTGAAAACAAGTGTTAATAATGAAAAGATGTTTTTGTTAGTGCTGAGCAGCGCTTACACAGAGGCAAGGCATTTTCTGTGTCTCATACTGCCTCACCAGTGAGGAGGCTGGGGTGCACAAGAAACTGTGAGGCAACACAGTTGGAACAGCTGACCCCCACCTGACCCAGGGGATATTTCACACAATATGGCATTATGCTCAGCATATAAAGCTAGAGGAAAAGAAGAAAAGGGAAAATCTTTGGAGTGATGGTGAGTGATGGTGTTTGTCTACCCAACCATTACAGGTTATGCATCCCTGCTTTTCTGGAGATAGTGAAATACCTGCCTGCCCACAGTGATAGGATAAAAGACAATTAGCTGAAAACTGTAGATCATTTTCACTGTGAGAGAGGGATCATCTGTCTTAAGGTGGTATCAGCTTTGAACTTTGAAGTGCTAGTCACAAGCCATTTTGAGATAAAATCAATTTTATCTCTAAAGCATACTTTGTAAAGTCTTGGTACAACTGAAACAATTTACCACAGAAATAGGCCTGGAAGAAAACATGCTTGAAGTTAAAACAATCTGACCATTATGACCTGAAGAGGCATTGGTATACAGTAGTGATCTTACTGTTCTGCAGAAGAAATTATGAATCCGGTCACAATTTTTTACATTTCCAATACCAGCCATGTGAACAACTATGCAGTGTTTACCGTTGCTGATTATTTTCTATTTTGCTTGGTTGGTTGTTGTTTCTTCATTTTCAATGTTTTCACTGTAATTGCATACCTCTTACTTAAAACACTTAAAAAGAACAAGCACTTAAAAAAACCTCAATCTATCGATATATGGATCCCTGGTGGTAGAAAGCATATTAATAAAGGTGTGAGCAGATGTCAAGCTAAAGTGGAATGGTTAATCATGCTAATTGCTCATTTACCTAATTTCTATAGTAATATATCTAACATGAATATCACTTATGACTCTGCACATTCCTGGCAGAAGTTCAGGTAGTCCTGAATTTTCATATTAAACTTCTGAACCAATGCCAGGCTCCCCTCCAATTTTACTTTTTTCTAATACAGATAGAGCAAAAAGCTGATAAATTGACAATGATGTTCTTTGCCTTACTGTTATCCTAATTCCTCTCCTGTTGTTTCCAGCAACCCTGCAATTCTCTAAACAGTCTTGTAAGTACAAACTTGCTGAATCAATATGGATTTACTCAAATAAACCTATACTAATTTTATATAAGGTTCTACAAGAAAAAAATTGTGGAAATGAAATGCTAGGAATAACTGATGTTAATAAATAAGAATAGAAGGACATTTTACCTATTTTTATGCTTCTTCTACAATTTCATTACATACACCTTTAACTATCCATGTGTTCCCTTAAATACTAATCATACTTCTTCAGAGACAACTTTCATAAATGGTCTTGCTATTTTGTAGTAAAAATTTATTTTAAAATGACATTTACTGTGTGATTTCTGTTGGGTTTTGTTGCTACTGTCTTTAGTACAGCATGTTAACCTTGGTAGAAGTAAAGGAACAGGGATATGAACAAAAGAATCATAAATGAATACTGGCATTGTGCAGCATTGATGTGGAAAGTGGAAAAAAATAAATAAAATGTCCGCTCTCAATTCTTATTTCTGCTAGAGATGCCTGAAGTGCTAGAAACCTTTGTGATTTATATGGAATCTCATTGTGATCAATGTCATTAAGCTTATGTTCAGTAGTCCATGTCAGAAGGCCATGAGGTAGGAAACCAATGAGTTTTGGATTGGTTGAATAAAGGTCAGTTGTTTATTGGAACTTAAGATTCTTCCCATTAGAAAAACCCTGTGAATAAAATATTGTTATTCCTTTCACTTTATTAATAATAATAAAATGCTAGTTTTTCTGGTCTTGTCCCATTCATGGCTGGAAATTCTGCAATAACAGTCTTTCTATCAGTATTTTATCATTTCTGGATCTTGGTTGCAGATATAATCCTTAACAGGAAATTAAAAGCAAAGACAAAGAATTAAGAATCGCCAGACTGCCCAGTGATTCAGAATGAATTTAAATCTTGGTTCAATCTTAATTTACCTCATCTCTTTTTATTATATCCAGTATTTAAAAGAAACTTTTTTGCATCCTTTCAATATTTAATTATGGTAGAGTCACTCAGGGAAGGATTAATTTCTTTTACTTTGAGTTGCCTCAGAGGCAGTCATCTTGGTTCTGTCTTAAGTCAATGGAAAAAGCTACAATAAAGAAGATACTGATCTTATTCTGTTCTAGGTGTTCTAGGTCCCTCTCTAATCTAACTTATGATTAAGCTGAATCTTGGATCATTGTTTGCTGCTATATACAGTTAAAATATTTATCTATATGTAAGTCTGCAATCTCAGACTTTGAAAACTAGTGGCTTAAATTTTTTCTTATGCATCTACATTCAAAAATATTGCTTGGATGTTCAGGATTCTGGAATCCATCTTAAGATTTCCTAGGGTTTTGAATAAAATTGTACTCTTGAATCTGAATAGGTAAAAGTATCTGAAAATGTCTCCTCTAAAATTCTGACTTGAAAGCTCTTTCTGTGATGTTGGTATAAACACAACAATTAAAGGTTGTGCGCTCATTGAGATGCACATACCCCATGAAAAGACAACAGATACTTCTTAAAATAAATATTTTTTACAAAACTTAAGGACAGTCATTACAAATGCTGAATGTTTGCATCTTTTTCAGACTCAAAGGAAATAGTTCTTCAAAGTAACAGCACAGGGATAACAAATAGGGCAAGTTGACTGAAAAAAGCCCCACTTCTACCACAGCAACTATTAAAATGACACCAGTCCTGCAGAAGAATTTATGTCAGTCTTAGAAGCTGCCAAGCAACATACTTGTTCTGAATTGAATTAGATACTCTTGGTACTCTGTTGTCTACTGTGTTTCCTTTATCTCACATGGGTGTTTGCAGTTGTATCACAGAAATGTTTCTGACAAGGATTTGAGTACTAAAGGCTATGCATGTTTTCTAGACAAAAATGTAAATTTCTGTAGGAAGAGGAAGTTGGAAACATCTCACATGTTTTTTTATTGTGTAAACAGATAGGTCATTAGTCTAAGCCAGGTATAGCCGGATCAGATGAGGAGAGATAGGCACTTTTAAAAGTCCTGGATAGGCATTTGAAATAAATGGGGTAACTGTCTTATTATTGACCACTAATTCACTAGATCTGTTCACATTGGAATTGCTTTCTTTACATGCATTTAAAAGTATAATGTTTTATTAAGGTAGTTCTTTTTAAATATCATTATAGAAATACCACATAGAAATGCATAGGAATATCTTTGGCAGTGGTGATATTAAATGTTGTAAAAAAAAAAAAAAAATCTTACTTACTAAGCAGCATATATGTACAGTAAATACTGTTCTGTGGGATTCCTGACTCCTGTGAGAGAAAGGCTCTTGGTCAATTCATGGGCCTAGTTAGTTTGGTATAAAGGGAAAGTAGGTCTGATTTTCTTATGAGTATAATCCTGGACCCTGACTGTTCAAAATGGAGAAACTCTGATTTATCTTTCTGTCCATATGAACCATAAGATACAAAGCAATGTTCTGTACCTGTCTTGTTCCAGCACAGATTAAAGCTAGAGACATAGTATCTGTCTATCTAGATGTAGAATCTGGACAACCATCAGGATTACCCTGAGATCTTGAAAGTATACATTAAGATTTTGATTTTTCAGTGCCAAGTACTCAAATTTTATTACTTTGGCTATTTAAATTATCTAAGAGACATTGCAGTCAAAAGTGTTGGGCATTAACTGCATATATACATCATCAATAAAAAATAATCAGGTTAATTAAAAAGGAAGAAGTCTTGGAAATATCTTTTGGTTGTAACTTTGAATCCAAAGGCATTCTAATTCCTTGATAATAGTTTCCATAAATAAAACTAGTGCTATATCATTTCAGGGTTAAAATTGCCTAGGAAAGGACACTATGCACACAAAATGACAAAATTAAAATGGCCTGATTGAATTAAAATATAATGCAAGAGAGAGCCCTGCTGGCCAAGATTAATAAATACAATCCCTATTTTAGTAGCCTAAATAAATAAATTACCTTAAAATAAATAGGTGAAAGGCACATTCTGGAATATTTGCCTTCAATTTAAATGGTTCATTGAGAAATCCAAAAACATATTAAGCAGTGTAGCTGCTTCATTATCCCATTGCCCCTGGTAGTGGTGCTATGATGTAACATCCTCCTCAGTGGAATAAACGTACTTTGAAATGTTTTACCACAAGAAAGTAGGGAAGCCCCCTCACTCCCTACTTCTAGGTGCTCTAAAAAAGAGAGAATAAATTTGAACTTTTGAGTTGCTAATCACTCTGTATTACATATCCAGGAGTTTTAGTTAAGAGAAACAAGAATTATGCACAAAAAAATATAGAAGGCTGAAAAGGAAATCCTTTTCTGCTTCATATGGGCAAGAAGGAATGTAAAAATATTTATGCAGCTTGACTAAACATCTGAACTATAGCTTTCTGAAATATACTTCTGTCATGTGTGGGTGGTGGTGGGGGTTGCAAGTGTTTCAGCAGATTTTATGTGTGCTTAAATTTGTTCTTCTGTATAAAAGCAGGAAAATTTTCAGTACAGTTGGATTTGAATAAAGCTGTAATAAGCAGACCAGCTCTAAATGAAGTCCAGTATAAGCAGTATACAGTGCATAAAGACTTAATTACTGGAAGAAAAGAAGAAACAAAAAAATTTATTGTCTCAATTTACTTCATAGTATAGCAGAAATATTGATCTCAGTCATCAGCTTATGAAATAATCATTAAAAGAGAAAAACTGAGACTGTAGTAGAAGCAAAATATTTTTTTTTTTAGAGAAGATCTTTCCTAATCTTCCATTCAAAGCATCAGTGATATCCTAGTGAAAAGCAGGTGCAGCGTTAAATACTTTTTTATATGGAATATTAATTTCCTAAACTAATTCATACAGTATTTCAAACTAGGCATCTTGTGCAATATGAGGCCCTGTAATAAATCCACAGTACCTGTGTGTTGTTGTCAGACTTGACACAGAACCTACAGCAGACCCACAGCCATCTGGAGCACCAGGTGGAGGTCATATAAAATACCTTACAGCCTCCTAAGCAGCACTAAAAGTCTTTGATTAAGGTTTAAGATACTTGTGCACAAAGGTGTCTAAGTTCTCAGGGGAGAGCTAAGGGTGGAATCAGTCACCTAAACGTAAACAACTCCATGAAAGTTGCCTCAGGGAAACCTGTGTGGCCTGTGACTGCTAGTGTCTTAGATGAAGATCTCCCTGGATCATACCTTCTGTATATATCCCCACACAGCCTGAAACACCTCAAATAACACTAGAAGTCTACGCTTAGGGAAGAGGACCAAGCTCCCTCTCACTACTGATAGTAAAGACTATCCAGCAATCCAGCTCTCAGGGCAAGACACATTTACATCTGGATTGGAACACAACCCTGAGAAACAAAAATTATATTGGCTGAATTGCCCCTAATTATAATAATACTTTAGATAAATTAGTGGCTGGTTAAGTAACCTTTTTCTGTTTGTTCATTAGGAAAAAAAAAATAAAATTCATACTGATTTCAGTTTTTTCCTGGGAAAATATAAGGCAAGAAGTGCACAAGGTAATTCTTTGAATGTTCATTTTGGGAAAAGATTAAATAAGCCAGACAGAATAAAAATTAAAATAGAAATTAAATTAATTTCACTTATGGTTTACAGATGCAGACCTCTGGTTGTTTTTAATGGATGAGTTGGGTCCTGCTAAGATTATACATCCACATTTTAGATGTATATGACTTTGGACATAAAACATAGAATCTAGAGTGTGAGTAAAGATGAATACATACTTGAGGGCAAAACAGGAAGGGTGGTCTGTACAGCCAGTCTATACATCTTGTACCACAAGCCCAAACAACAGGTTTTGTGATGTTATGGCAAGAATTTAAATAGGAAATTAGCTGTGATCCTAAACAATATATGCAGGAACTAAAAAAAATATCATTAGAATTTACAAATACCCTCACCAGAAGCACATTTAACCACCTTCTGTATTTTAGTGAGCTATCATTGGATGCAATCCAATTACTTCCCGCACAGATGCTGTGCAGGTACGCAGTGCACTCATGACAACTGCTTTCCCATTGCTGTTGCTGACAAGCTGTGTATCCATAAATTCACGGGACAAATGCTGGCATTTTCATCTCTTCTTTTCATCCTTCTTAATTTCTATATCTTTTGAAATAATGTGACCCAAAAAAGAGAAGACCAAATGGATTATCTATTTTTAATGTATAAAATGGCATAATGATGTTCTTACTAGCAATTCACAATGTCTGGTTTCTTTTTTAATTTTCATTTATGCAATGAGCTAATATTTTCACAAAAGTACCCACAGTAAATTCAAGGTGTTTTCTTTCAGTTACAGTGGTGAGTTCTGAGCCCACTGTTACTTTATAAGAGATATAGATAAAGGAACAGGAAATTTAAAAGCTAGATCAGACTATTTCACTAATAAAAAGCTTATTTATACATATGAATGAACACCTAAGGAAACCCCCCCCCCAAAGTCAAAGTTTCTCAGTTGTGTAAGCAGAAGTGAATTTACAATAAGCTGGATAGATGAGAAGTTACATGAAATATGAGTTATAGTAAGGTATAAGTGAGAAGCATCCATCCCTGCAACCACCTCAGGATGGAGAGCCTAATTCTCACTAGAGCTGTTCATCCTTCTGCTGTGCAGGCAGGAGAATACTGACAGCCATCAAAATCCAACTTATTGGTTTTCCCCACCCTGATATAGTACTATGGCTTAGTTGCAGAAACTTCCATCTACTTCTGCCTTTTTGTCTGCTTTTTTCTCACAGTCTCTTCCAACTGCCTCAAGCACTTCCAGACACCACCAGCTGAGAGCATACCTTCTGTGCAGGAGCAGCATGACTGCACACCAAATGAAGAGCATGGCCAGTGACCCACAGGGCTGGCTGGCTGAGGGAGTACTTTGAGCTAATTCACCAGTTGCTCCTGAAAGGTAGTGGGAAGAGGAATTTGTGCAGGCGTGACAAGAAGGTATTGCAGCTTGCCATATAACTTCAAGATACAAATGAAATGCAGTGTAATACCCAAGGTGGGACTTACAAGCTATATGGGATTGAGCAGATCAGTCCCACATCTACTAAAAATAAGTAAATCCATGCTTGAGGTTTAATCAGATGTTATGCAAATGCTTTGGGAATTTCAGGCTTTACTCCAGTTCTCAGCCCTTAGTGCTGTTCTTTGGTGATGTCAGACTAAGAAATTATTTTCTGTTTGCTTGTTTTGTGTGCTTTTCTTCACACTCCTAAATCATCAGTCATTTTCTATAGAATTCTTCATGTTATACAACACTGAATTCTTCTACACATTTCAAGCATACCCAGCACAGTCAGCCATCACATCACACTCCCCAGAGCATGCTGTGGCTTACAGAATTACAGCTTACCATATTAAAATAGATTCAGCTTTCCTTGCTTGTCGTGCTTTATGACCAGGTCAATCTTGATGCCACTTTTGTGATCTGAATGATAACATTTCCCACTGACTACAGTGCATCTTTTTTTACTACATGCTCTTAAAACTTCTTGGAATCTACCGGCATCAACACTGTCTTCAAACTAGATATGTGAAATAATTTTTTTTATTATAAGTGTGGTGAAACACTGGATCAGGTTTCCCACAGAGGTGGTAAATGCCCCATGCCTGGAAACATTCAAGGTCAGGTTGGAAAGGGCTCTGAGCAACCTATTCTAGTTGCAAATGGTTCTGCTTATTGCAGGGTGGAGGTAGAACTAGATGACTTTTAGAGGTCACTTCCAACTCAATCTAATATGGTACCAGGATGTATTAGAGAAGAGTCCTCCATGGCCTAAGTGTTGTACCTGATCATCATGGTTTTCTACAAGAGCAAATACTTTCTTTTCATTTAGACGTCTTACTGGAAGATCTCAAATGAAAAATTAATTCCTTTTCTTCTACCTAGTGTAGCTCATTAATCAATACGTCAGAGTCATTTAGTTTAAATGGCACTTCTGAAGAAGACCCAAAGGTATGTTGTGCTAATTAAGTGAGTTGCTCAAAGCTTGCCTCCACAAATTATCTCATGTGATTTAGCGGAAAAGATGGGGAAAATGTAAAGGTATGCCCATATATTGTGCAAAAAGAAATTTTGTAGATTTTGCTATCTTCTGGTCCAACTTAGTATCTGTTTCAGGTTACCCCAGTCTTTGAAGATTTTTTTTCCTTTCTATAGTCAGCTGAAATCTTTAGAAGCAAGAGTGACAAATTGTTTCTAGTTCATTAAAATTTTGATAAAATAATCCTCATTATTTTCCAGTTCCCATCAACTCACTATTATATAGGCACGGATATGTTATAAAATTGAGGAAATCACTGAAAAAAACCACAAAGCTCAGTAAAGAAAGGGAAAACACATAACTTCCCTGAATGTCCTCATCTTGCAGTCAGTCAAGTATCTAGTGAACACTTCTGAGATAACATCCAATGCAATTTCACTGTTAGTGCACACAAAGGTGTTATTTCTTAACAATTCCATGTCCCTTACTCTTTTTTTTTATATCATTCAGCAGTAATTTTTCTGCTTCAAGAATGTGTGTCTGAATTATCTGCAAAATTGTATGAAAACTTGCTTCTTCAATTCATTATTTTCTCATTCCTGTTCAGGTTTGATGTTTCTTTTCATCATATATGCCTGTGTATTTTAGTGGAGCAGTCAAGTGTTCTGACACTGATGAATTATTTAATATTCTCAATATACTTCTCCTGCCTACTTCTGAAGCCTGCTTTTTGCATCACTGTACAGTCTTCTCTTGTTTCTGTCATAGCTGTTTGCTTAATGAAATATAAAGTATGTAGCAGAAATTTCAGCCCCATAAATCTGACTTTTTGCCATAATAGGGCCCCAGGCATTGTGGGGGCTCTGCTCTCTATACCCTGCCCTCCCCCTGGGGCCCCAGGAGGAGACAAACGAGACTGTGAGGGGAGAGATGCAACCCCAGAACCCCATGCAAGGCCCTTTCTGATGAGTTCATGCTCACCATGGGCATGCTGCTCCTCAAGGACCTGCAAGCACCACAGGCCAGCTGTGACTCAGATCCGTGCATGAATAATGCTGTAAAGCAACCAAATGGTTATTGAAGATACACATATTTAATGAAAACTTGATGGAAAGCCTAACTGTTCTTTTAGATAAATATAGATGTTTGTCTGCAATGAAAAATCAATTTCAGCATGAGAAGGGAGATATAGGCAGTAGAGAACAGGAAAAAAGGCTTTACTTTAAAATAAAAAAAAAGACAGACTAAACAGAGATTTAAGTTATAGTTACAGGTCCAATGTCCTCCATTCTTTGAGGAAAATAAATAAATAAAAATAAAAATTAAAATTAAAATG